>ML846865.1:1873-13250 GCA_009831015.1 Picea engelmannii
AAGGTGACGTCAATGGCTCCTAGGTGACGTCCTGGGCCATCAAAGGGGAACGTTCCACTGGAAGTGGGTCAACCCCCCTAGGTTGGGCTCAGCCAAAGTGTCCCTGATGGAACGTCCTTCTTCTTCTCATGTGCAAAAGCTCGGTCAGACAACATCCTGTCTCTGCCCCTGATGGGGTCCCAGCAACCATTTAATGGGCTCTTTAGCCCCATGGAGGTCCGAACTAATCATCTCCCCATGTGTACCGGTCCAACTGGTACCTGTCCGTCGGGCATGGTCCTGCACATCAAAAACTTCGCCCTCCATGGGCTCATTAGTCACAGGGATCATAGCAATGTTAATCACGTCTCATCATTAATATTATCAGACATATGCATAAAAACCCTGATATATCATCCAATGGCTCAAAGATATTACAAAGACCTGCAATACAAGGCTGAAGAAAAAGACAAAACACCCTATTGGGCTAGTATCCATAAGGAAAGGAAAGTCTCCAAGGGGTATCATCCAAGCCATGTAAAATGAGGTGATGTGGTCAAGGGATGTCCAGACATACGAGTAGAGTGAAAGACAGGGATGCATGATGTTACCTGTGGGTGCCTTTGTAGAAGGCGAGTTGTACCCGTCATGGATGCAAAATTTTCCAAGCCCTTTATTGCCTTTATTCTTTCTTTTCTTTGTTTGCTTTTTCTTTTCTTTTTTTTTATTTCAAGGACTAACTAGAGGACACTACCTTGGCGTGGTGACCAGAGCTGACAATGTTAACCACAAGCACTTTCACAGAGATGATAAGGTTGGCTCGTGATGAGACCCCCTTTCCCTTGGCCATGCAACCAAAGGTCACTGCCCTGGCGTGGTAACCAGATAGTGGCAATGTCATGCTGTTAGGTACCCATGAACATAAAAGGTTGGCTCGTGATGAGACCCCCTATCCTCTTGGCTAGGTCTTGTTTTTGTTATTTTTCTTCGGGTGCCTCTTGTTTCTTGCTGAGAGGCTTTTTATTGCCTTCTCGGGGATCCCTGGGCGAGGCATCTCTAGGTTTTATTTTATGGCTTTTATCTTTTACCAGTTGCTTTTACCTTCTGGGCCTTCAGCCCCTTCTTCCCACGAGATAAGGTGCAACCCCACAAACAGATCATCCTAATGCCCAAACTAGGGGAATGGGAAAGATGAGTGAGAGATAAGATGAAAAAGTGATGATATGATGGGAGCGGACGATGCTTTTTTCAGAAATACCCCCGGTGGCAAACCAAAACCTATGGGTACAAGCTTGCTAGGACACCCTGTCAATCCCCTCAACAATGGTCAAGTGAGTCAATGTAAGATCCAAGCAGTTGTCAGAAATAAAAGGAGCAAGATGCATATATCTAAAAGTTATAATGATCAGAAGTGACACATACCATGATGCCTGGACTAATTACCTCATGGAGCAAGAGCCTTCTCTGATACAAGACCAGGCCGATGGTGATGGATGCTGCTGCTGCTGACAAGACGAGTCTGATGAAAGAGAAGAAGGATGGGCCCTCCAGGGCCATGCTCAGGGCAATCCTGCTCTCGGTACTCCATGTCTAGGACCTGTGGGCCTCGAGACATGATCTCCTAGTTATCCCTAGAAATCGGGGATAACTATACCTTCTGATGAAAGTTCATGTTCTGTCTACTGATTTACTAGATTATATGATATTTTGTAGGTTTCTTGTGTGTTGAGATTCACAAGTGAAAGCAGGGAAATCCAATGGAACCAAAGACAAACCCAAATTTTGCAACAACCCAGTCACAAGTGCACTAGAGAGAGATAACCCTAGTGTGCTAGAGAGAGAAGAAAAACCAAGCACAAGTGCAATACACAAGAGATGCCCAAGTGTTCATAAAAGAAAGAAATTCCAAGCACAAGAGAGCGCCAAAGATATAGGTGCCTTTAGGCATAAAACACTTTATAAGAGAGATCAAGAAGAACACAAGATGATATTATACAGATGAGAGTTGTCTTGTATTTAGACACAACAAGTAGGGGGCCACCCCCAAGAGGGGTTAACGAACCTACATGTACAAGTTTGACTAGGTCAGCCTTAACCACTCCCTTGTATTAAAATAAATGATAATAAATGATAATAAATGATCAAAAGATGGCCTTAGCCATGATTACAAACACATTATTGATACATATGAGTGTGTCGTAGCCACATGTGAAGATTACACCCATATTCCAACACCCCCCCTTAATGTTGAACAAGGGCATCACCCCCCCTAAATTCCATATTGCTCACTCAATAATCCATCGGGATCATCAATAGCAGAAACCATGCTCCAGAGTAATTTGGGGGGAAGGTCCTCAAACTCTGCAAGAACATCAAAAACATGAGTAATACTAAATAGGGTCCGAGGTGGAAGTGGAAAAGTCTCCTAATAATGCTCGAAAGGACCAAAAAGAAACTCAATTGCATCAACAATGGTGGATATGGCCCACTTAGGCATAGGCCTTGGCCTACCTAAAGGAAGAGTAACTAGTGCAATGGGAAGTCATCATCATCATCAGTGAATAATGGAGTGGAACTGACAAGAGCCTAAGCATTTGCAACATGAGGATTGGATGAGCCACGGACAAGAGTATCCTAAAGAAGGGAAGAGACATCTATAATAGAAAGACTAGATGAGTCATTAATATAGTCCTTAGGAGCCACAAGAGCCTACCCAGATAGGAGTACTTGGGAGAGTACTCACAGAAGTAGGAAGAGGAACAACATCATACTATGAAGGAGAAGGGTCCAATAAGACATGGCAAGAGTCATATAAAAGAAGACTTCCAGAGTGATGAGAAGAAGCATGATCCATGGAAGCATGCTAAAAACCATTTGAAGAATCTTTTGAAAGAAGTAATGGGAGATCATGGTGGACCATGAGTAGTGTTACCAATAAATCTTGCACTTGAGACCCAAAGTCCAAAGATCGGGTGCAATGATAAAGGTAACTCAAGAGAGATGTCACTATCACCTCACCAAACCCTCTTCTCACTTAAGACCAACTCTCCTCCGATACAAGGAGGGTGTCCCTAGGGTTAGGATTACTAAAGCTTATGTTGGTTTTAATAACTAGGAGTAAATATACACAACCATAAATGAAGCAAGGGACACCGGGAGTTTACACTCCCCCCAAAGGGGAAATTATATTAAATTATACCATTCCCCTATGTGTTTCTATTGTACAATTGGTCCCTTTATATAAAAATAGGTCACCATAACAGCTATGTCATAATTAGATGTTTAGTTCAACCATATGCATAACTATCTCCATAATATCTCCTTAAATCTTTCCATGAATCTCTCAACTGATCTTCATCCCTAACATCTCTATTTTCTCCTCGTCTCTGATTTTTATGTAGTCTTCTATGCTTGGTCTACTTCATTAACATATTACAATGCATTCATTAAACATCAGAAGTAGGAATTAATCCTTCATACTCCCCCTTAACGAATACTTGTGATCTCAATATGTAATCATCATCTTGTGTCGCTTCACTGCTCTTGTATCTAAATTTTTTAACACACAATATTCCTTTATTCTTACCTTGCTTCTTCACTTCATCATTCATTCATTTGCATGCTTCATTCTTCATTTACATTTCTCTATGCCATTTTCTTTGTTACTTCATCCTTCTCTACCCTTGTCTCTTTTCTTTTCAATATGCCTTTGTCTTTTGCTTCTTTTGGTCATATCTAGGAGAGTAATGTCCCCATTTTTGGATTCCCCTACCCTGCAGTCAGAGGCGACCTTATGAGTTTATGTCAGCCTGACCAAAGGACTAAAATGAGGATAATAATGAGCTCGATCAATTTGGAGGAGTTATATGGGGCCCAAGCTAGTCCATTCACCATATTTCATCATCAGGATCATTTCCACACAGTTCACTCTTGGTTTTGTGGCATTCCAACGATTTCCGTAATTTTGGGTTATTATTGAGCATATTTTAATTAAATAAACTAAAGGTATCATTTGGATCATATTAACTGAGGGAATACCTTAGTGTAATAGCCCATTGGAATCGGAATTAAAGGATCTAAAGGTTGGAATAATGAGAAAGGGATTTCCGACATTCGGAAATGTCCTAGAAGCCAATTAATCACTTTTCGGCATTAAAAGGGGTTTAAAATCGGTTATAAAGTGATTTTAATCTTCATGTGGATTTGGTCAAAGGGAGGAAAGATCTAGAAGGGGGTTCGGAGAAGTATAAAAGAAGGGTAGCACTTCACCTTCCTTATTATGATTTGATCTCTTATTCAGAGTGCTCTTGAGAGCCAAGTTTTCAATGGGGTTTTGGCAAAACCCTTCCATTTGATGTTTGGTTTCGGTGGTGAAATATCCACCCTGTTATCGCACAAGTTGTAGGTTGGGCAAAGCCCGGCCCAACCACCAAAATGGCAACAACTAAGAGAGCACCTACCCACTGTCACCTTAGGCAGGTGTTCCCATCACTTTAGAGATGGTGGAATCACCTCAAAGGGGAATCCCAGTGACCCTAGGGGGAAATGAGATGGAAAGTGAGATGTATGAACGGAAGCCCCTATAGGTCAAGTTACTAGATGAAAGAAGGCTTAAGAATGAATTTCGGGAAAGGTTTAAGGTTGCCAAAGTCTTGAGTGACCTGCAAAGAGATAATACCTGTCTGAGACACAAGGAAAACCAAGTATTTGCAGTGTAAGTTAGGTGGACAAGCAAGTTAAGCTTGCTGTCCCTAATTGCAGCAGTAAACAGAAATATATATCAGCAAGAACAATAGCTAGTTACTGCATAATTAACCATCAAAATTGTCAAACAGTTATTGGACAATGAAGCACTAAACCAATAGATAACTTTTCAATATTCAAACACAAACTTTGACGGTAAAAGAGGGCTGCTAGATAGTGTTTTCAGAGAATTATTGTAGCAGCCTTATGGCTGTAGTAAACAATTGCTACAGCAGCAAGATTCAACCACCAAAAATCACAAGTAAACCACCTAAAAGACGCACAATGATTAGTAGATTAATATGGCAGCTTCTTAGCAATTTTTGATGGATGAACAGTGAGTAAGAGAAAGAAGTTAAATGAGTTTGTTGCAGCCCTAACATCTGTAGCATAAAGTTTATAACAGCAATAAGATATCCTTGACCAATCAAAACGCCCTTGTGGCCTTAGTAAGCTTAGAGCACATAGAATAGATTCTAATTTAGACAATCTCAAAATCTTGTGTTTTCACGTATACCAATGCAATGATTTTATTTCTACAATGCAAATTAAAAATGATTAGTGTCTTACTATTGGGTTGTGGAGTCAAAGAAAGTGATGACTAGTATAAATCCTTGGGGGTGTAAGTCCTTTTACTCCCCAAGGCAAGCTAAGCCCACGAGGAAATGCTAAGAAGGTGTAAGCCCTTTTGCTTCTCTTAGCAAAACCTTATGCAACAAAAAGACCATGGATGTATGAGCTTGATCCACAAAGAACCTAGGGGTGTAAGCCCTTTTACTCCCTAGGGTTTGTGAAACAATCAAAGGTGAGCTTGGAGGGTGTACGTCCTTGTAGTTCTCCAAGCAACCTTGCAATTAATGACCTTTCACAAGCAAATAAATGAATCTTGGGGAGGGTGTATGCCCTTATACTCCTCCAAGGGTTCATCCACTAACAATTATGGAAGAAGCAAGAATTTTAGACAATAAATGTAGAATTTCCTTACCAATTCCAAAAAGATGCAAAATCAAACCCTAAATGACCAAGAAAATTACCATCCATAAGCATGAGAGAAAGCCTCCAAGTGTAGCGCACGACTTTTATCCACAAATAGGAAGAGAAAACATAACAATTTGCAAAAGAGAGATGAAATGCTCCAAGAGTAGCGAAAATTTCAGCTAAGTGTCCTTCTCCACAAGGGAGAGCTATGTTATCTAATGAGATTCACATGATCTCTATTTATACAAAAGTCTTAAAACATAGTTTGTCCACTTAGCAAGGGTAAAACATAAGATAAGAGGTCAACAACCCTTATCTTACCCCTTGAACCAAATAATAATATTTAATTTTCACTTTAACACATTAGAAACCCTAAAAGTGAGATGACCTCACCCCTTTAGGGGACATTTTGGCACTTGAGCAAGTCGTTGGAGAGGAAAATGGAGGTCGTTGGGGCTCCTTGAGCCTCCTCATCAAGTGCTAGGGTCAATCCATGTCTCCTCCAATGAAAATATGCCAAGTGTCAATGTGCAATAACTCCATCACCATCAAAACCCCTCAAGCATGACGTTAACCCTCAAAAGATGACGTTTTTCCTCTCCTAGGCAAGTCGTTTGGGTACTAGGGGCTAGATACGATCCTCCATGATGCCATGTAAGCCTCCAAAGGCATATTTCTGTGATCTGGTGTGCGGGCCTACAGCATCCAACCTGTGGGCTCTTTGCCCCATGGAAGCCCAAGCTAGGCTTGTTCTCCCAAAACTGGCCACCAAGCAAGGTCTTGCAAAACAAAAGGGTACACCCTCCAAAGATCTCAAGTCAAAGATATCATGACAAATGTAGACCACATCTAATAAGCAAGGCACCTAAACATGTGCATCAAAACTACCTCATCAAATTAACAAATGCTCAAAAACCCTATACAATTGACCAAGTTTAAGTATGGGAGGTGTTGACCGCCTCTTCAACTAGGGGGTCAACTCCATGTACCATGAAGATATGCATCAACATATGCAAACATGTCGAAGACTTTTTGGTTCTACAGGGCATTTTTTTGCTTCAGCACACAATTTTGTAAGCGGGATTTCCGCACCCCTGCGCGGGTTTAAAATGTAATAGGTCAACATGGATCATGTTAGTTCAGTTGCCTTAGGGTTTCTTCATTAGGAGAGTTCATTTCACTGAGTGTTTTTTATCCTCAGGAGGTTAATGTGGCCTAACCAGTCGGGTTAATCTCCCTTGAGTTTTTCACTCCCAGCCAATAAATCCTCCAAAGTGGTGAAAGGCGTTCTAATGAAGTCATTCCTAGGTAGCTAGTGTTTAGGAATGTTGTAAATGACCATGTAAGACAGCACGCGAAATTTCACGGAATTTTGTCAAGTCTAGCTAGGTTTTTTTTTGAAGTTGGGAATTAATTAATTAATTAATTAATTCTGGGTATTTAATGTAAAACTTAGGTCCCGGGATTTTTTATAGGGGTATTTGTACTCAAAAGAAAGCTAATGAGACCCCCTAAACCCATGGACCAAGTTTCAACTCAGTCGGACAAGTTTTTCTAGGTTCTTTGTCCACTTAGGAGTTTTTTCGGGAAAACGACGATTTTAATTGCCAAACCCAGGACATGAGCAAATGTCATTCTTGTAATAATGGACCAAAATCAGTGAAGTAAAGTGTGGTAATTAAAGAGAGGGCCCCACCTAAACCATCCTAACCCTTTATCTACCCTTCTTACCCACCTTTTAATTACACTCACCTTTTTAATCTTTCCCCTTTGAAGCTTACATACCACTCCCACATAATAATTGGAAACTCACCTTCTAATTAGAACGTGGGCCCCTTTCCTCCACTCATACGCCCTTCATCCTTACCCAATCACATCACACTTAGGAGTGTGGACTCCACACTCCAAGTCAACCCTTCCACATTCCTCACGTAAACTCACTCTCACTCTTTGCCTCAGGTAGTTTAGGAAACCCCACACATAAGTTAGAAAGTTTCACTTGGAATGAGGCATGGAGCCTCTCCTTACTCAGTCGCATACCTTTAAGGAGTGTTCCCTCCACACTCACGCTTTTTCCCTTGCTACCTCACGCTTTCCCCTTGAAAGCTCACGCTTCTCTTGGCAACTTACCTCCTCACTCTTGAAGAAGGATGAAAACACCCCACTTGGATGGAAACTCACCTTTAAAACAATTCATGGGTCTCTCCCTTAATCCTGTACGACTCCCTCACTTGCCAATTTCGCCCTCATCCCTTGCTTTCTCCTCGTCCACTTCATCCACTTTCCATTCCCCTCACCCTAAAAGATCTTCATCTCATTGGTTGCTTTCCTCATTGAGTTGTCTTCACCTTTGGATCTTTGACAAGTGTTGAAGATCCAAGAGGGGTCTCCTTGGCTTCTCAAGCTATTTAAGAGACCCCTCACTCCCTTATTCAATACCTTTCATTATTGCACTGTTATGCTACTATTTTCTAACCATCCCATTCTCTCTCTCTCATTATTATTGTCACGTTTCTTCATTGGTGTTGCTCTTGAAGAACTTGTAGCAATTAGTTGCTACAACTTCTTCCATTTGGATAATAAAAGGGAATGCTTTGAAGGATTCAAGGATGTCGAGATTTGTCAG
Organism: Picea engelmannii; assembly: GCA_009831015.1. Classification (NCBI taxonomy): domain Eukaryota; kingdom Viridiplantae; phylum Streptophyta; class Pinopsida; order Pinales; family Pinaceae; genus Picea; species Picea engelmannii. The sequence continues at coordinate 10,200 of ML846865.1, forward strand.
GGCTCTTTACATGCATATGAGATGAAATCATTTGGTTTTAAATATTTGTGTGATTATAGGTAGATTGTTGGGTAAATTAGTTTACTTAACTAAGTTTAGTGATTGTATAATTGCTAGCTTATTTGATTTGCATTTACCAATGATTGAAATTAGTTTTGATTATTAATATATGCAATCATTATCTATTTTTGTCTCACATTCTGTTTAAGCTTTGCAGGACACTTCAAAGAGAGGATATTGGGATAGGTCCAAGCACGGATTTACCCTTACTTCTCACTTACACTCCAAATTATTTTTGATATTATTCACCTTCTTTCATTCTTGATTTTAGTAGCTAATATGTTTAGATAGGTCACCTAAAATCATATAATTTTTTGGTTTTGTATGCAAGGAATTTCTGCCTAAAAAACAGAAATTCCATAACTTTCTTGAGTGTGTTGCAGCTCAAATCAGCAAGCAATAGCTTGCTGATTTTTGCAGATTATCGCTAGGACAAGAGGGCATGTTGCCCAAAATACATGCACAATGCACCCTCCAGCAACTCCTTTCACTGTAGTAACGTTTTCTTCTTCATGATCTACTCTAAATCATTGTAAAAGCAAGCCCAAGGAGTTGTACCCAAGTGGCTTGCAATTCCTTTATTTTTAAGTCTTTACTTTGCATGCTTTAGTTAGATTTCATTTCTTCTTCTTTTTTTCAGTTCATAGCTTAGCTAGTTTAATTGTTGATATCTACATTCATGCTTAAAGGAAATTTATCTAGAGTAGATCCAACATAACTAGTTAGCTTAGAGCCCGTGGAGGCATTGTGGTTTTTCTTTTCTACTTCTCACTCAGTAATCTTTGCATGCAATCTCTAATTATTAAATCTTCATCCAACACACATGCATCAAATAACTGGTTAATTAATCTTTCATTTCAGTCATTTACTTCACATGCAGTAATCGCTCTTAGATCTATATTTTAATACATGCATGCAAGTATTGGTATCTCCAAGTGATAATTAACCATTTTTAATTTCCGCAAGTTATATGTTTTGTTTTATGTTCAATATGCAATCTAATATTTTATAAGCAATTTAACTTGCAATTTTGTGCTTCAAAGGATTTAGCCTTCACAATCAACACCTTCAGTTCTTAATATTCACACGCAATAAAGCAACATTTAAGAACTTATTTTGCAATTCCATTGTTTAAAGGCATCAGCCTTCTTATCTTTCAGTTCCAACATTTTTGCATTATTGGGCAAGCTACAAGCATTCAAACACATTGCAATACATAGCTCATAGGTCTAAAATACACTAATTAGACTTAATAGGACACCTTAACTCACCATCTTCGCCATTTAAAATGAGGTCGGAGGAAGGCAACGAAAAGTGCTAGGCCGAGAACGGTCTCACGGCGCGCGGCGTCCTTTCCGGGAGTACTCTGATCTTAGGGTTGACCTGTGAAGCTAGGGTAGGCCTCGTTGCCTCACTTCTTGAGCATCCAGCAGTCACTTGGTAACTGGGGGAGGAGAGTTTTTGGGTTGACACTTAGATAGGGATAAAATTTACATCACACTTAACCACATAGTTTAATCCTAGGTCTACAACACCTGCAAACACTGATCTCATTGTCTCTCAATTTACATGCAAGTTATCTTTTGTGTTGTAGAATAATCGCTTAAGTGGTTACATCTTTCATTTGGAATATTTGGCTTTCCATATTTTGTATCTATCTTGTATCCCTATATCTGTGGTGTGATCCTTCAAGAGGTGTGCATCCACCTGGAGGCATTCTCTTGATTGGGTCTTGAGTGTTTTGCGTCTCTTAGCCATTGAAAAGCAGTCCAACGGAATTCTATCTGTTGTGAGCATGCTTGGCTTGATGTGTTGATTTTCTCTCGTCTTTGAATATCTTCTTTCCTGCACATTTCAAGAAATTGTTAGTATATTGTATATCTTGTATCTAGTTTAGCTTGTGTATCTCATATATTTCTTTGTATCTAAGTTGTATCTATCTTGTTGTAATACTTTGTAACTTATAATTAATCTTCACTTAATCTAGTTGACCCCATTGCCCAATCTTAGGCACTAGTCTTAGTTGTCCTAGGAAAAGGTCTGACTCTCATACTTAGATAGTTGCATCTTCCATTTGTTGATTAACATCATAGGCTAGATTCCCCCTGACCTTTTAACTAAATAAAACCAACTCCTAGAACATTTAAACGTTAATCTCATCTAGTAACTAGGGTCTACCCCCCTTGGCTTCCCTAGGAGTTAGCCTAAATGGAAGAGGTTCAAGTCAAAGTGACAGCGTGGACTTTGAACCTAGGCATTGTGCCTCCGAGGACACACTAAGTGAGCAGGACTTAGCTCACGTTTGCAAGTGTGTATAAGGACGACAACAGGAGGGGTGCCATAAATGTTAATGTTTAAGCCATTATTATAGTTCGTTGCATTTCAATAGATAACAATAGCATAATACAAGATCACTGAGAAATACACAATCACAAAAGACACAGCATTTATCCTAGGAAACCCTCTAGGGGAAGAAAACCCAGCAAAACTTCCTTATTATAGATAGCCAATACAATGCCAAGAGATAACTCAAACTAAAACAGAAGATCCTCTCCCAAAGATGCGCCACTCTCTCTCCTTCTCTAACTGCAGTTCCGAAACTTGTCTCTCAAAATGAGCAAGTGAGTTGTGTGTCTAAGTGAGGCACTAGCCTCTTTATTTATACAAGACTGGCACGTGTGAAGTGTCTCTTCACTGGCAGGGCCGACTTCTCCAACTGGGTGGTTATAACCACCTTTATTATATTCCGGGGCCTCTTTAATATCTTCTGGGGCCGACTTCTTATTCTGCCTATTACAATTATCTTTTGACCAATCCGCAAAAGGGGATTTGGTCCTTTATAATAACGGACATGATCAATCCGCAATGGGGATTGATCCAATGAATAATATATCAAATAATAATAAGAATACACTTTGCAGTTACATTATTTTAACACTCCCCCTTAACAAGAAGGGTATTCTTCAGCAACATCATGCGAGAGAGAGAGGC
>ML846865.1:35329-47653 GCA_009831015.1 Picea engelmannii
GGAGGAGCATGAGGCCTTGCTTAAGCAACACCGGAATGAGCCTCCTCCCCTTAGGGTTTTGATTCTAGGGCCCTGCCATTGCAACACCATAGAACCTAACTCTCTAGTCTTTAGATTTAGATCCTCCCGAGACCTTGCCCTTGTTTTTGACTCCATAATACCCTAAGGCACTGGTTTATCTCTCCAACGTTGAGCTTGTTGTGCCAAAACAAATCTTTCAAAACTCTCAAATTTGAAACCCTAACTAACCCTAACGTCTACTAACCCTCAAATTAATGATGACATCATGCCCTTTTTAAGCTTTTGGTTGATAGAAAACACTGTGGCTTAGTCATCTAATGATAGACTTTGATGTATTGATAATTTTCATTGGCCAAATTGCAAAACGTTGACCTCCTTGTCTATCAAACTAACCCTAAGGGAAAGCTGACGTCATCTCTAGCATAGTGACGCAACAACCTTTACATATGAGCAATTAATGATATTTAATGCATTGAGTTAAATTAAGGATTGATTATTTTCATTGGATGCTATATCATTCTGGTATTTATTGACAAATAATATTATAAGCCATTGTCATTACTGCAATCATTGACTTCGTCAATAATTACTGTTGTATGTGCTCATATATATTACACTCTGATAGTCATTAATCTATGAAGTACTAACCACTATTTGCATGTATTAGTTTTATTGTTGCCTTGTCTCGCAAACAGGTGCCTCTTCTGTGGTATTTCTTCTTTTTTGACTATCTTCTTGGCAGTAATCTGTGAAGGGAAAACTCACCTTAATCCTTAAGCCTTTGCCTTTCAAAACCCCAGATTACCAGGGACGTCTCCCTTGGGCTTAGCCACCCTAAATAGAAAGAGCCCCCCATCGAGGTGACAGTGGGTGGGGAAGCTCTTGTTTCGCCAGTTTGATCCTTACCTTTCAGCTACTTGACCTAAACTACAAACTGAGCGATAACAAGGATCGTTGGAGCAGGCCGAGGGGGTCCGTGGGCATCTAGGGAGGCCGCGGGTTCGTTGAAGGAGTCGTCTCCCCATCTATTTGCAGCCGCGAAGAGCAGGAGAAGTCGTGGGGTCTTTGCAGGCCGTGTGGCACAGGAGAGGAACCGTGGGAGAGGTCACGGGTGCCTTTTGCAATTCGCGTGGCATAGGGGAAGAGTCATGGGCTCTTGAGGACCGAGCAGTGAGAGTTGAGAAGGGGCCAAGTGTCATTTCAGCTGGATCGAGAGGTTTAGGAGGAGGCAACAAGACTGAGAGTTTTGAAGTAGCTTGAAAGCATCTATTTGTGGAGACAAAGGCATTATTCCAGGTGTTGGATTGTCACTTGTATTTTTAGTTGATATATTGCAGCTACATAGCAGCGACTAGATATTGTATTGTTGTTAGAGTTTCCATTCATAATAAAAGTGCCCATATTGTCTCTGTTATTTCATAAGTTCAATGGATGCATGCAACATGTTTGACAATAGGTCCATTGTTAGAATACTTGCAAATTGTTTGTTAAAAGTTGTCAATTAGCACATGCCAAGTAATTGATAAAAAGAACACATCCAAAAATAACATAACTTGCACAGACAAACATAATATCCGAGCCTAGCTCTATTGGGGATATTAAAGTGGTATCAAAGTTGGTTTTTCTACCAGCCTGAGGGGAAAATCACGGAGGAGTTATTTCAGATCGTGCACATACAAGACATTTTCCTATTGTTTTCGTTAAGTAACCAGCAATGCAGTGGCTTAAGAAGTTGAGGACAGATCCGAAACTAAGGAGACAACTAGAAGCAATTCCATACATACCTTACTACCGGGAGTATCTAGCATTGGGTGAGGAGATCTGTGCAGCTTTGTCCTTTCAAGGCTATTACACCCTCAAGTACGGAAGTTGGCCCAAGGATTTGGACGAGAATTCCATTAAAAGCACATGGCAAAAATCGATGAGAGATGAGCAGGAAGGACAGGTGGAGGAACGTGCATCTAACCATGTTGAGGATGTGTGCATAGAGACCAAACAGCAGCCTATGATACACCATCAGAGATAACCAATGAAGCCAATGACACTAGTGTGTTGGATGGGAAAGATGAGGATGAAACATCTTGTCTTACTCATGGTGACTATGAGGATATGTTCCAATCAGTTGATGTTGAGGATCCAACATCTCCCCTTGTGTATGATGTTGATGATGAGGTTGGTTCAAGCGTGCTAGCACCTAACTATGACGTGGGTTCAACACCTCATCCTAGTTATGACATGTATGATGATGTATGCGTGAAGGATGATAACAAAGGGGTTGATTTGGTGTATGAGGAGGATAGTCCACATGAGTCCTATCATTGCACAATATCATATAGTGAGTCAGTTAGTCCCTTGCATGATTTGGAGAATAGAATATTGGTCACAAACGAGCGAATTGTGCAGGTGTTGACGAGGGTCGATGGTGCTCATAAGTTTATTGAAGATCTTATGTGGAAAACTCAGATGGAGGAGAGACAAAAAGGAGTTGCAGATGGAATCACTAGTGCTCAATTACGCATCATCAAAGAAGCACTAGAGTAGATGAAATCTGATTACTTGCAGCTATTCATGGATAGGGACCTTGCTCTTAAGTTCACTAAAGACAAGGAAAGGGAGATTGAGGAGTTTCGTTACAAGATGAGTTTGGCACGCTCTTCAATATTGACAGCAATAGAGACTCTATCATCTGTGGCAATCATGACACAGGAGGGCGAGAGTGGCACTCATGATTTGAGGGAGGAGCCTCTTGTGACAATCCCGCACGAGGAGCATTCAGAGTTACGGGTGCTTGAGGAGAGATTTGACACAGAGGATTTTGACCATGCGCCTGTTTTGCATTGTGGGGATCATGAGCCGCTTCTGTTTGAGAGCCCACTAAAGGCCCAATGCTTAGCTACGGAGGAGATAGTTGAGCACATCCGTTGTGGACCACGCCACAGGGAAGTATATGCATCCAGGGATTGGGTGGATAGGTACATGACAGACATGGGCACACTCTGGGATGCAGGCTCAGGCGTCATCAGTAGAGTGATGGATACAGTAGTGCCTACAAGATACAGGATGGTACAGGACGATTCATTGATCGGAAGCAATGTGCAGGGGTATTCATTGGCACTCAGTAGTTTGCAGTGGAGTTGTGGGGTGTTTCCTCCAGGGAGACCTCCTGACAGAGTCCTCGAGCATACCATTAAGTTGAGGTTACCCATGATCAATGAGTGGATGGGTGAGCCTCAGGAAACAACGTATCCCTTAATGATCAGTCTACATCTAGGTTATCATCAGATGAGGATCAGGGAGCAGGATAGGCACAGGTCTGATTCCAGACTTCATTATGATTTCTTGGTCATACCCTTGGGGTTGACCAACACACTAGTCACTTTCCAGTCTTGCAGGTAGTGGCAAAGGCATCTATTGTTGTTATTTGATGCCCTCATTATATACAGCGGGACAGGAGAGGATCACTGGAGCCAATTGAATGAGACAAGGTGCATTATGGCCATGACAGAGGTCTTTCATTGGGGCCATGTGATCAGTGCGCAGAGTGCACAGGAGGAGATCCAGACTCTGTTGGATCGGTTCACAGAGATTTCAGTAGGCATTGGGAGTGGTGGAATTCTAATTTGTTGGGATCACGACATTCATCGGAGTGATAGACTGCTTCGGATGATGAGGATGAACAATAGGATCGTGTCAATGATTGGACTGCGTCATTGTGGGGATGTTGTGGGAGGAGTTGTGGAGCATTGGCAAGATAGATTTTGTTGAATTAAATTAAAAAGTACCAAGGACAAGTGTTTCCCATCACCTAGGTGCCTAGGGGTGAGAAAGTGTACAATGTGATCCCTAGTGCATTAATTTCATGTGATGTGAAATTAAAAGTGACTATATGAAAAGTAAGTGAAGTGGGTGGCTAAAAGGTCATTTAATCACCACCGTCCATCTAGTCTAATCTCCACCATTGGAATAGATGACCCTTCATCTGCCCTCGTGAGGTCGACTTGGGGATTGAGGCGTCTTCATTTTTGGCATACTTCATGAGTTTTGGAAAGTGCAAGAAAGAGAGAGAGAGAGAGTCGAGCTGAGAGAGAGAGCACTTGCTAAAAGGGGCACGATTTTCAAGATAGAGTACAACATGCAAATCGAGGCAAGAGGTACAACAAGTACAAGGTTGTATGGTACGGATTCTAAGCAGGCCGTACATCAATTTAGTGGCACAAAAATCGAGGTTAAAGGTTGCATGCATTTATGGGAGAGAATGGCACAAAAATAGAGGAAGAAAGCAGCCTCATTTTTGTAAATTTTTATTAGCAAGATGGCACGAATTTCGAGGCAAGTCGTACAACATTTAATGTTGTGACAGTCGTACTATGTACGGATTTCTGAGCACAGAAATCGAGGAGTTGGTGGAATGGTTTCCTAGGCTGAGTGTGAGCATAGAAAACGAGATAAGTCTATGTATTTAATTTGCTGAAGATGATTGTTGTAAGAAAATTCTCTTTGAGCTCTGAATAATAAAAGCCTTCCCTCTCTCACTGGTTTTCCCCTTGTGGCTTTTTCCAGGGTCTTGATTTTGTACCAAAAATCACTATGTGCAAATTTCTGGGTGTGTTTATTTCTGATTTTAAATGTTGTAGCAAACTTCATGTGTTTCAGTTTATGAGCATTTAATTTCCTGCTAACTAATTTGCAGCTGTAAATGCAATGTGGGTTGGGCATTAAACTATGTTGTCTCATTGAGACTCGAAACCAGGTCGAGGTCTAAAATTTCTATAGATTTTCCCTCACGATACCCAGGATCGAGTAGATCCGCAGGTTGGCAGACTTTGACTTCACTGAGATGTTTTGAGGAGACATGATTCAAGGTAGTGAGTTCAGTCCTTTCAGGGATTTCAACTTGGGGGTCCATGAGGAGAGCACATCTGAGTATGGTGGTCAGACAATTATGATCAGTGGGGTGCAGTGCCAGCATGATGGTTCCTCTCGGAGATTAGCTTAGGACACTAGGACTGCAGTGTTTGACAGATCGACAACCGGTACAGATGAAACGGCCAGTTTTCGCCTTCCAAAGTTTACTCTTGGGGTGCTTAGGATTGGTTGCTTGGAGGAGTGGTCTTCCGAGGAGTTGACTAAGTTTACACAGCCTATGATTGTCTGGCTTATCAAGGGCAGTCAGATAGATTCTTGTGTTAGCACCTTGCAGATCGGTGCTAAGAGTAGAGGGTGTTTCACATCATACAGGCCAGTTTGGGACCCTGGTGACTTTATCACTTGCAAGCAGATCTGAGAGAGGTTCACATGGAGGGACGTTGCGGACAATGTGTTGGGAGATATGGAGGAGTGTACAACTCGTCAGTTGTACAGGTCGGGGCACACTCATCTAGTAGGATTAATGCAGCCCTTACCCATTTCTGAGCGAGAGTGGGAGAGCATGTTGATAGATTGCATCGCAGGTTTACCGAGGGTGCAGGGAGCAGATACTATGTGTGCAACGATTGACCAGTCATCAAAGTTCACGCACTTTCCGGTGATGTCTTTGGAATGTGGGGTAGCATAGGTGACAAAGTTATCTAGTGGAGAGCAGCTCAGAGTCATTGCCAATGATCGGGACAGATTTCCTTTTTCGGTAGTCGAGATCGAGCATGGCAATGAATCTACAGGTCATGACTTCACATGGGTGTCTGTGCAGGCTACTATTCATGGTAGTAGGTTCAGCGCTTACAGGTATTTCAGCTTGGAGTTCCGGGAGAGGAGGATGCAGACTGGGCACAATGGTCAGACGGTTATGATCGGGGTGGCACAACGACAACATGGTCGTTCCTTTCTGAGATTAGCTTGGGACCCTAGGATTTCAATACTAGATAGTTCAACAACTGACACAGAGACGAGAGTTAGTTTTTGTTTTCATGAGATTGGTTCCCTAGCAAAGCAATTCTTTGAGGGGTTGATCGAGTTATTGCAGTATCAAGATGCCCTACTTAGCAACAGTATTCAGGAGGCCTCTTATATCTGCACCTTGTCAGATCATGCATTGAGTGGAGGATGCTTCACATCTTCCAGGGTGCTTTGGGACTTTGGTATCATTTCCAGTTTCAGTCTGGCTCGGTCGATAGAGCATCGAGTTGTGATGGCATTGCTTGAGGAAAAGCAATTGTTGGGAAGGGAGGACTGTGATGTCCCCATTTTTGGATTCCCCTACCCTACAGTCAAAGGCAACCTTATGAGTTTATGTCAACCTAACCAGAGGAGTAAAATGAGGATAACAGTGAAATCGGGAAATTTGGAGGAGTTATATGGGGCCCAGGCTAATCCATTCACCATCTTTCATCATCAAGATCATAAAGGAAGGGTAGCACTTCACCTTCCTTGTTATGATTTGATCTCTTATTCGAAGTTCTCTTGAGAGCCAAGTTTTCGTTGGGGTTTTGGCAAAACCCTTCCATTTGATGTTTGGTTTCGATGGTGAGATATCCACCCTAGTTGGATAAACAAGAGGATCCATCCAAGATCTTCAACGGAGCTTCAGTTTGTGGTTTGTTTACAGTTTGGAGGGGCAGCGAACTGCCTAGGAGGATATTGGGGCTTCCTTGGAGGTCGATTTACCTCTTTTTGCAGAACCATGGTGAGCTTGAGGAGGTCGTGAGACCTTGGGGCATGTCATGGGGTTTCTTGTGCAGGCCACGAGGATTAGAGGAGGCCACGATTTGGTCTGGCAAGTCGTGAGGCTTCTTGCATGGGCCAAGAGGACTAGAGGGGGCCGCGACTTGATAGGGGTTGTCCGTGAGGATCGCTATAGCAGGCCGAGGGGGTCCATAGGCATCCAAGGAGGTCGCGGGTTCATTGAGGGAGTCGTCTCCCCATCTATTTGCAGTCACGAAGAGCAGGAGAAGTCGTGGGGTCTTTGCAGGCCGCGTGGCACGGGAGGGGAACCATGGGAGAGGCCGCAGGCGTCTTTTGCAGTCCACGTGGCGTAGGGGAAGAGTCGTGGGCTCTTGAGGACCGAGCAGTGAGAGTTGAGAAGGGTCTGAGTGCCATATCAACTAGATCAAGAGGTTTTGGAGGAGGCAGCAAGAAGACTAAGGGTTTTGGAGTAGCTTGACAGCAGCTATTTGTGGAGACAAAGGCATTATTCTAGGTGTTGGATTGTCACTTTTGTTTTTAGTTGATATACTGCAGCGGCATAGCAGCCACTAGATATTGTATTGTTAGAGTTTCCATTCATAATAAAAATGCCCATATTGTCTCTACTATTTCATAAGCTCAATGGATGCATGCAACATGTTTGACAATAGGTCCATTGTTAGAATACTTGCAAATTGTTTGTTAAAAGTTGTCAATCAGCACATGCCAAGTAATCGATAAAAAGAACACATCCAAAAATAACATAACTTGCACACACAAACATAATATCCGAGCCTAGCTCTATTGGGGATATCACAAGGAGTCTGCCTTCTGCTTTATTTATCTTCTTCTTTCATCTTGTTCTTGATGCCTTCTTCTTTCTTCATTTTGCTTGTACTTTCCTCTATTATATCCTTCTATCATGGAGTCTCCATCTTCATCTTTCTGCAATAGTCTTCTTCTTTATGTTGTTATCTTCTATCATTTACACCTACAATCTTCTTTATCCACTTGAAATTACATGCATAAAAATATGTTTCTTGTTGGAGTGACATCTCCATCCAACAAGACACCTATGACACTAGATTGGCAAACTTAATTGACGCACTAATGTCATGATTTGACATGACTCAAATATCAACTTGACTTTGACATTCACTATCGCTTTACCAAGACTTCATTACATAACCAGGATCTTTCGACTTACACCTGGACATTTACTTTGGCTCTTTACATCAACAGATTTCATCTTGACTGACTCTCTACATCAGCATGCAAACCTTCTACATCCTCAATGACTTTAATTTTCCTTTCACATTCACTTTGGCTTAGAATCTTGCCCTTCAACATGACGTTGACTTAACTTTCCAAAATGGACTTTGACTCAACAAAAAACTTGATTAGATATCCATGACTTTTGGACTCAATAAAAAACCTTTATTTATCTTCGACTTGTCACCAATTACAAAGTTCAATTTCTCAAAATGATAATAAAGTCTTAGTATTCTCCAAGAAAGCATGCTTCTACTATGATAATGATAACAAAGGTTCTTTTCAAATCTTTTTTTCTCCAATGAAAAAATGTTGACTTTGACGAGCGGCCTTTGAAACCATAAGAATAACACTTTAGCCAAATTAAAAAAAAATTGTGTGTGCCTTAAAATTTTCCGCCAACCATTACTCTTGGATCTTTGATTCAATTAGAGTGTGCTAGGGTGAGCCACCACTTCAAAATCAGTGAGCGATGTCTCTCTTGAGGACGACTACTTTGACTCTTCCATAATCCTGGACCGCTTCATTCAAACATTGTGCCTTTATCTTCATTTGACTCATGCTACACGTGAGGTATGCACATAGCTTTCTTTTTACTACAACTACGTAAATATTGGGCTTTTCACTTTAAATTTAGTTTCTCTCTCTTTTTTTAGTTGACAATTATGTCACTACCGGTGCTATGAAAAATGAGGCGATTGACTATGGCCATATACCAAACAACAATTAGTTCCAGTATGTTGTTTCATCAAAACTAGAGCAGCTTCAACAACCTACAATGGGACAGATGAGAAATGGAATGGATTGGCTTCCATAGCAAGATTGTAGCATTTCCACTAGATTCTATCATGTATGAGGGTATGGGATTGCATTAGTCAAGACCGCCAAAGTATTGGATTTTGCATCATGTAATCATCTATGAGAGTTAATATAGACATGGGTTTCTTTCTAAAATGTCATTTATGTGTATCATTCTTATTTTCTTGCTTATTTTTTTGCATGACAATTTGTTATTTAAAAAAAAATTATATATCTATATATTTTGTATTTTTTAAATACCATGTTTCCCTCACATACCCATTTTGGGGGGATCACACTTCCATGCGTTTCTATTTCAGAAACTTGTACACATTTCCATGTTTTGTGCAACTTGGGTCCTTGAGAAAGGACTCTTGATGATGTTTTCCCATCACACACCCCTCACAAACACCACTAAGTGGTTCAATCTATGCAAGGTCATTTTCCATATGAAGACAACTAATATGTCATAAAGATCCAATGTTCGTATTGTTGATGAATGCAGCTATGTGAGACATTCTCCAGCTTACAAACCTGTGAGGTGTGGATCATTGCAGCTATGAGAAGTCTTTCTCTCAGCTTACAAACCTGAGAGAAAGCCCCTAAGAAGGGTACGTGGTTCCTGCCTAAGACAGAGATGAGAACGTAGAGATGACCTCCTCCATTTAGAGATTTGAGAAGAACTCCAGATGATTATCGGGTGGAAAAGCAATCTATTGAGTTAGGACGTGCATGTGGCTGAGCACAAGGTGAACGTGTGAAATCCCAAAGTGTTGGGTGCATCGTCATGAGAACAGAAATGAAGATGATGTATTAGCCTCCTCTGAACAACAGAGTTGACGAGAAGACTCCAGATGATTCTCCTATCGGTGGCAGTGGGAATGGATGTGCCTGTGGACGAGCACAGGTGAACGTGTGAAGACCTGGTTCTTCTGTGTAATGCAGTTAATCAGAGCTATGACATCCCTATGGATGTGCCCCTAGTGGATGAGCACTAGTGGGTGTACTTGTGCATGGTGTTTCTTCTTGTGATCTTGGTTGCTACAACATTCTTGCTTACGGTTAAGACATGATAAAATGAATTGAACTACATGCTTAACCTAGCTTATTGAAAATTCAACATGGTATCAGAGCATAGGTCTTGAAGATCCCATTGCACAAGCATTTTCCAGCTCCTTCACTCTCTCATCTGCATAAACCGTCCGGCCCTCCTAGGGTTTTCAGAAAATCTGTACGGCCTCCTTTTTCAGAGAACTTTCACCACTCAAAACTTGGACGCTTGGGCTGAAAAAGACATAGAAAGATATGGCCTCCTTCAGTGTACCTCCAGCAAGTCTCAGATCTAAATTCCGGGGATTTCAAAATTTTGACCCTAAGGGTTTCTAGGGTTTTGTCAAAATTCTGCAGAAAATTCTAAATTGTATTTCTGAGAATTTCTTGAAGAAGCTCCACAAAGGCTATCATATTAAAGGCTTATTGTTGGTAGTCATAAGCCCAACAAAACCTAAAAGTGCTAGCCTAGCCTCTAGCCTAGCCGTTAGGTTTTCTAGCCTAGTTGACAAGTGTTTGTGAAGATGAGCAAATTCATGATGGGAAGCAAGCTCAATACAAAACTCCAAAGCAATGAAGACATCAACATCTCAGCACTCTCAGGTATGGTTCCTATCAATGACAATACTTGGCTAATTGACAGTGGTGCCTCTAGGCACATGACCGGTATTAGAAATCATCTAACACACTTCATTGAGAAAGAGACACATCTACATGTTGTCCTTGGAAATGATGCTAGATATAATGTGAGAGGAGTTGGAACTTCCACCTTCCAACTAGATTCAGATATGCAGCTCAAATTAGAAGAAGTTCTATATGTACCAGGAATGAAGAGAAACCTTGTCTCTATTTTGGCCCTTGAAGACAAAGGTTACAAAATTACTTTCTTAGAAGGACGATTCCTTGCATGGCACAAAGACTCTCATATAAGCTCTTCCAAAGTAATTGGTGTCAAAGAAAACAGCTTATACAAGTTGACCATCAAACCAGTTCAAGCCTTACTACATGACACTATCAGCTTGAGTGAGTTATGGCATAGAAGACTTGCTCACATTCATTATAGAGCTCTTCTAGCTCTAGGGAAAATGGTAACAGGTCTACCAGAGATCCAGATCCAGCATAAAGGTATTTGTAAAGGTTGTGCCCTTGGTAAAAATGTTAAAAGATCCTTTCCTAGCAGTGATAACCGATCCAAGGAAATCTTGGACTTGATACATTCAGATGTATGTGGGCCAATGAATGTTGCATCCTTAAATGGGTACTTGTGCTATGTACTATTCATAGATGATCACTCTAGGAAAACTTGGATTTACTTTTTGAAGAACAAGGATGGAGTCCTTGCCAAGTTTCAAGAATTCAAAGCTCAGGTTGAAAACCTGACCAAAAGAAAAATCAAAGTATTGAGATCAGACAATGGAGGAAAATACACCTCAAAAGAATTTATCAGTTTTTGTATTGAAGCAGGGATCAAGAGGGAGCTCATAGTTTCGTACAATCCTCAACAAAATGGGGTTGTTGAAAGGAAGAACAGAACCATCATTGAGGCAACTAAAGCAATGATACATGATCAAAGTCTACCCATGACTCTATGGGCAGAAGCATGTATGACAGCAGTATATGTTCAAAACTGTAGTCCTCATCAGATCCTGAAGAACATTACTCCAGAAGAAGCATTCACCAAGGTGAAGCATGAGATCGGACCCTTCAGAATATTTGGATGTCCAGTGTACCTTCATGTACCCAAAGAAAAGAGATCAAAACTAGAACCTTCAGGAAGAAAGGGTACATTTGTAGGATACAGTGAATCCTCAAAAGCATATCGAATCTACATCCCAGGACAGAGACAAATTGAAGTAGGCAGAGATGTTACTTTTGAAGAAGAAGTAGCCTTCCAGAAATCCAGAGAAACGCAGATGGAAATAGATGGTGAAACAATACCTCCTCCTCATTCAGTTGTTCAGAGGGAGACAGATATTGTTCCAGATGAGCCAACAGCACCAGTTGACCCAGTTACTCCAGCAGATTCGGTTGCCCCAAGTAATATACCCAGAGACGTCACAGTTGGACATAAAAGACCTGCTTGGGCTCGTCAAACTTTAGAAGAAGCAGAAGGGCATAAAGCTCCACAAGGAGCAACCAGAGAAAGCAAGAGGCATGTTATCCCCGATATCTAGGGATAACTAGGAGATCATGTCTCGAGGCCCACAGGTCCTAGACATGAAGTACCGAGAGCAGGATTGACCTAAGCATGGCCCTGGAGGGCCCATATTTCTTCTCCTTCGCCAGATTTGTCCTGTCAGCAGTAGCAGCTTCCATCACCACCGGCTTGGACTTGCATCGGAGAGGACTCTTGCTCCATGAGGTAATTGGTCCGAGGTATCATGGTATGTGTCATGTTTGATTATTATAACCTTCTTATATGTGCATTAGGTTCCTTTCATTTCTGATGACTGCTTGGATCTTACACTAATCCACTTGACCATTGTTGGGGTGATTGATGGGGTGACTTAGCAAGCTGATGTTCATGGGTTTTGGTTAGCCACCAAGGGGGATTTGCAGAGCCAT
>ML846866.1:23195-35229 GCA_009831015.1 Picea engelmannii
ATGGTTGCATCTCTGATATATTTCTTTTATATTACTGGATATACGCGATATCTCTGTGCATTTCCTTATTATATCTCCGCTCTCATTTCGTGCCGAAAATAATCCGGATCATTGTGACTTTAGAAGATAACAAAGACTTGAGTCAGTTTATCCTAGATGATATTCTAGCCTCTCTCATTAATCATGAACACATATTGAATAGGTCAAATATGTCATTAGAAAATGCATTTTATGCATAGTCATCTATAAGTCGTGGAAGAGGAAGGGGGAGAGCTAACTCTAAAGGCAGAGTAAGGAGTTCTGCTAGAGGTGGACACAATATCAGTCCTTCAAATACTAGTGGTAGAGGTCAAAATCAAAATACCACTCAACCAAGTAGTCATAAATTTGATAAATCAAAGATTCAATGACATTACTGTAAAAAGTATGGAAATTATGCATATGAGTGCAGGAAGAGACAGTATAATTAGAACAAGCAAAGTCAGGATCAATCAAACAAAGAAAATAGTCCTAGCACCCCTATGTTTATGGAGCACGCTGAGGCAATTCTTATAGCCTCACCAATTGAATGTGGCGTTGCTCAATAAAGTCCCTGTGACATATGGTATCTAGATTCAGGCTTCAATAATCACATGACAAGAAATTTATAGCTGTTTTCTAGTTTGGAAAAGTCAGTCCAAACTAAAGTTACACTTGTAACAGATATCCAAGTCATTGTCTTGGGTAAAGGTAGTATTAACATCTTAACTAAACAAGGAGAGAAAAAATTTATTCCTGATGTATATTATGTTTCTGGCCTAAAACATAATTTGATGAGCACAGGACAACTATTACAAAAAGGGTATAGAATCTACATGGAAGATAATCAATGTGTGATTTTGGATAGATATCCAAGCAACCATCTTATTGCAAAAGTTCACATGAAAATAAATAGAATGTTTCCATTGACATTGAATCAAACCATGAAAAGAAAAACAACGCAAGCTGTTGGTGAAGCAAGAGATGCATAGTCTGACACTTCATTTAAAGCGGAAAGAGAAGAAGTAAGTGCGTTCATTTCCAAGGAAGGAAAAGGTAGTGCACATAGTTCCAATAAGGAAGAAGACAGTGGCACAGAACTATAGGCAACATTCCAATATTAAGTGTAGGATGATTCTTGGCTATGGCATTTCCTATTTGGATATTTAAACTTTGGAGGTTTGAAGCTGCTACATACAAAGGATATGGTGAAAGGTTTGGCATTGATTGAAAAACCAGAAAGAATATGTGAAGGTTACATCTTTGGAAATAAATATAGAGAGTCATTTCCAGTTGGAAAGTCATACAGAGAAAAAGCCCCACAAGAAATTATACATTCATATATATGTGGACCAATGCAAACACCATCTATAGGTGGAAATACCTATTTTATTACATTTATTGATGATTTCTCAAGAAAAACATGGAATTATTTTCTAAAACACAAATCTGATGAATTTGGTTGTTTTCAACAGTTCAAATCACTTATGGAGAAGCAAAGTGGTTATTTCATCAAGGTTGTAAGAACTGACAGAGGTGGTGAATATGTTTCAAGAGATTTTCAGAACTTTTGTAAAGTTCATGGCATCTACAAGCAATTCACTGTGCGGTATACACCACAACAGAATGGTGTCGCAGAGAGGAAGGATCAAACCATCATGGAAATGGCACGCAATATGTTGGCAGCCAAACATTTGTCAAATGTGTATTGGGTTGAGGAAGTAACAACTGCAGTATAGATCATGAACAAATGTCAGACAAAGAGTGTGAAAAGAAAAGTTCCTCAAGAATATTGGACATGTATGAAGCATAATGTTGTGCACTTAATTTTTTTTGGCTGTGTCGCATACGCACATGTTCCAAATGAGCTGAGAAATAAGGCAGATAAAAAAGGACGGAAATGTATATTTGTTGGGTATTCTGAAGATACAAAATCATACAAGTTGTATGATCCTATTACAGGAAAAGTCATAATCAGTCGCGATGTTCAATTTATTGAAAATGAAGCATGGGATGGAAGCATAGAAATGAAAGTTAAAATCATTGATGGTATCGTGCATGATGACATGGAGGAAGAAGTGGTTCAAACACCAAGTACAAGTCAGTGTGCAGTTCCTTCCACTTATGGAACTACGACACAAATTGTAGCAAAAACTACTCCAGTGAAATCTGCAGGTGCGCAGTCCACACCTAGAGGGCAACAAACTCCAACAAGAAGTCTGAGTAGTTCTACATCTCTAGATCCAACATTAGCAAGTTTGTTACCAAGGAATACAAGAATTATGTGTGGCATCTATAATGTTGACACAACAAATTCATTTTCATTCTTTGTTTTGTTTTCAAAAACAAATGATCCATTAACCTTTGAAGAAGTTGTCAAAGATGATGTATGTGCACAAGCCATGGAAGAAGAAATTAAATGCATAGAGAACAATCAGACATAGAAATTGGTAGATGCACCTGAGGAAAAGGATGTGATAAGTGTCAAGTGGATTTATAAAACCAAGCAAGATGTAGATGGAAATGTGCAGAAGCACAAGGAAAGGTTAGTTGCAAGGGGTTTTACACAACAACCTGTAATAGATTTCAATGAAACATTTGCACCATTCATGCGCATGGACACAATCAAAACTATGTTAGCTATTGTTGCACATAATAAATGTTTTTTTTATCAAATGGATGTAAAATCAACATTTTTGAATGGACATTTAGAGGAAGAATTATATGTGGAACAACCACAAGGCTATGAGATTCCATGACAAGAAAACAAAGTATACATATTGAAGAAGGCATTCTATGGATTAAAACAAGCTCCCAGAGCTTGGTACATTTGTATAGATTCCTATCTCACTTAGAATGGAGTTCAAAGAAGTGATTGTGATCCAACACTGTATATAAAATAAAATCAACAAGGTAATATGCTAATTGTTTTCTTATATGTAGATGATTTTATTTTTATAGGTGATTTATGCATAGAAGAATTTAAGTCAGTCATGAAGGATGAATTTGAAATGACTGATTTGGGGCTTATGAGATATTTTTTGGGTTGAAGTTGTTGATTAAGGTTGGTTGTCATCGATGTTAACCCTTGAAGAAAGCCCCATAGAACAAAGGTTTGGGTAATGGAACCAAGATTGTTTGATGTAAATATGACTCATTATTGTTTTTTCATGGTTGATAAGAAGTAAATATGGATGAACTCCAAAGTGGTCCCCTTATGGTGAAAGCCCTCACGGGAAGACGCTTTGCGGAGTAAGAGAAACCATGCTTAATTTTGGAATAATGAGATGAAGGATAGTGAATTTGTCAGGGAAATTATCTTAGATGAATAGTGCTTGTCATGCCATTTCCATTGGTATGTAGAACGTCACATAACTCCTCATGGTTAGAGAGTTATGGCCATGAGAAGTTGGAGACCCCAGGCTTGGGTAATGGACCCAAGTTTGTTTGATGGATAACGATATGATCTATGATATATTTTCCGATAATACTATTCTATATGGATAGTACATGTCATCCCATTTCTGGTGGTATGTGGAATGTCACATAACTCCTCACGGTTTGAGAGTTATGGCCTTACGAAGTTGGAGGACCCTCATATGTCATCTAGAAGCCCCAAAAGGTCAAAGTAGTCAAAATGGTTTAAAAGATTTTGAAAGGTAAATAATAAAGTGAAGTAATGAGTGTATTACAATTCAAAGTGAATAAAAATAAATTATTTCAATAATAAATTTAATGGAGAAATTAGAAGTGGGTTAATCCTAAAATAAGGAAAGTGGGGCCAAGTGACCTAGAAGATGTTTTTAAGGAAGCTACCTGGAGAGTATAAATAAGAGGCAATGCTCTCTAATTTTAATCACACTTGAGCATATTGAATATATATATGTGTCTGAGGTAACCAATGATATATAAGCCAAAATTCTGAGGCAAGGTGAAGAAAAGAAGGCCAAAATGCAAGGAAGGATAAATTCTTTTGATGGTGCATTCTAAGGTATGTTATTTACAGGTCATCTCACCATTTTCGCTATATATTTTTTTTCTATAATGATTCAGACTATGAAATTGCTATTCCATTGAGAAAACATATCCAAGTGTCCGTGGTAAAAAAATCATTTTGTGGGTCGTTGTATTTTGGGAGTTACACTCCGTGGAAAATAGGGTTTTTGGCCAGTCGTGAAACTAGTCAAAAACAGGTGTTTCAGGTAAAAACGTCATAACGTCTTCATAAAAGATCCAAATTCAGTGAGACCAAATGTGTTGGTTAGGGTAAATTCTTTAGTATGTTGTGTAGCAGGTTTAGATCATTTCAACAAATATTTTGTGTGGGGCACTCTCTACAAAGTCTCTCTCTAGAATAAACCAGAATTCACCAAGGTATGCCATTTTTTCTATAAATCATTTTATGAGAGGTTCCAAGTAGTGACACTTGGAGGAATTGCATAAAAAACACTAAAGAACATTGTGTATCAATTTCAGATATTTATACATTACAGGTACAAAGCTATGATTAATTCAAGTTAGGGTTGTTGACTAATCCAAAACTAGGCATGTGAGACTAAAGAAAAGTTTGATGAAAATGCTAGTCTCTTGTTGAGGAAGGTTTGAAGGAATGTGATCAAATACACCAGGTCTATTACAGAGCTACAAATCAGATTTGGATGATGAAATCGATGAGGGATTTTGGTTGAGGTACATGGTTGAGACAAGTAGTTGATGAGTTGGCACATACATGAGGTGTATAATTGATGATGTTGGTACGTATTGATGAGTCATAGTTGATGATTAGATGACATATGATTGGTACATGGTTGGAAGCACTTGTTTATGGTACAAGTTGATTACAGGTTTTTTGGTACAAGTTGGTTCATGGTTGATGCACTTGTTTATGGTACATGTTGATTGCAAGTTGAGGTATAGGTTGATGCATGGTTAAGATTTATTGGTACAGGTTTACAACAGTATATCTCACAGTGATAGTGTGACAGTGGTTCCATCATTCTATTTCTACTTTAGGGCGGTTGGACGGGGCAAGTGCAGGTGTTTGTAGCCACCTTCCGGTTGTATCCAGAGAACATAGGGGGTTGTAGCCTCCTTCTGGTTGTAGCCAAAGAATTGGGGAGTTGGAGCTTCCCTCAAGTTGTAGCCTGAGAAACTAGGGGGTTGGAGCCTCCTTCTAGTTTCAGCTGGAAAACAAAGAAAGTTGGTGCTTCCAATGAATGTAATTCTTCAAGACATATAAGAAAAAGCATTCCGTGGTTTTCTCTTGATTTGGGTTTCCATGTAAAACACTGGTGTACTGTGTATGTGTGTGATTGTTTATTTCTTACTGCTCATTATTGGATGATAATTCTATATTGATATAACCTTCGAAGAAAAAAGGATTATAATTACGCTATTACTGATTCAATCTCCCTCTTAGTAATCCAACAAAAGTTCAACAGTCCAAATCTGGTAGATTTATTTCACAATCTTAGTACCAACGCCTGCCATAGCAGGATTGAATTTAAGCAAGGAAGATGAAGGATATAAAGTGGATCCCACTCTGTTTAAAAGGTTGGTAGGAAACCTTATATATCTTATAGCAACAAGGCCTAATATATCTAGAGCATGAAGAAGTTCCAAAAGAAGAAGATGAAGATGTAGATGTAGAAAATATCCAGGAAACTGAGGATATGCCTCAACCATCTCTGAGGAGATCTTCACGGGTCAGGAATCTTCCTACAAGGTATGATGATTATGTTTCATCTGTGGCTTTAGTTTCTATTGATGGAGAACCTAGTTGCTTTTAGGAAGAAATTAAGGTATCTGAAAGTGCTCAATGGAAGAAATATATGAAAGAAGAAATGGATTCCTTAGAAAGGAATAAAACATGGGACCTGGTAGAACTTCCAAAGGACACGAAGTTTTTCGGTTGCAAGTGGGTCTACAAACTGAAAAAGGGTGTTGATGATAAAGTCAAAAGGTATAAATAAAGACTGGTAGCCAAAGGGTATTCTCAAAAGGAAGGTATTGATTTTCATGAGATCTTTTCACCAGTTTTGAAGATTGTTTTAGTTCGTGTTATGTTAGCACTAGTTGCTATACTTGATCTAGAGTTAGAGCAGTCAGATGTTAAAACAATGTTTCTACATGGAGATTTAGATGAGGATATATATATGGAACAAACAGAAGGGTTTGTTTAGGATCACAATAAGAGGTTTGTTTGCAAACTCAAGAAGTCATTGTATAGCCTGAGACAGTCTCCCAGGCAATGGTACAAGAAGTTTGATTCCTTCATGGTGAGCCTAAATTTTACAAGAAGTGAATATGATCATTGTGTTAACTTTAAAAATTTGGAAAATGGCATGTTCATTATTTTGGTGTTATATGTTGACGATATGCTTGTGGCAAGAAAGAGCATGGTTGAAATCAATAGTTTAAAGGCTTAGTTGGCTAGGGAATTTGATATGAAGGATCTAGGAGCAGCAAAGCAAATCTTAGGAATGGAGATACACAGAGACAGGAAAAATGGTAAGTTGTGGTTATCACAACAGAAATATGTGGAGAAAATACTTATGATATTCGATATGAATAATGTGAAACCTGTAGAGATCCCTTTGGCTTCCCATTTCAAGCTTTCTTCAGGTTTATGTCCTAGTAATGACGAAGAAAAGGATTATATGTCTCATGTAACATATGCTAATGCAGTGGGAAGTTTGATGTATGTGATGGTGAGTATTAGACCAGAAATTTCACATGCAATTGGTGTTGTCAGTCGATACATGTCAAATCCAGGAAAATGGCATTGGAAAGTAGTGAAATGGGTGCTTCGATATCTTAGAGGCACAAGCAGTTATTCTATCACCTATGATGGTTCCGGAGATTCAGTTTGCGCTTATGTAGATTCAGATTTTGTAGGTGACTTGGACAAAAGGAGATCCACTTCAGGATATGTCTTTACTCTTGCAGGAGGACCTGTTAGTTAGATGTCAAAGTTTCAAAACGTAGTCTCTTTATCCACTACAGAGGCAGAGTATATGGCTTCTTCACATGCATGTAAGGAGCCAATTTGGTTACAGGGTTTATTGGGTGAGTTTGGAAGGATGCAGGATAAGGTGAAAGTATTATGCGATATCCAAAGTGTTATTCATTTGGCTAGAAATCCAACTTATCACAGTAAGATGAAACATATTTCTGTTAAGTACCATTTTGTAAGACAGGTTGTTGATGAAGATGAGTGTCTTTGGAAAAGGTCCATACAAAAGTGAATTCTGTAGACATGTTTACTAAACCAGTTTTGTTAGAGAAGCTACGGTGGCGTTTGGCTTCTCTTGGCTTGCAGAAAAGGTGATGAATTAATTAAGGGCATGATATATCAGGTAAATTATTGTCAAGGTGGAGATTGTTGGAAACATGCCAACAAATTTCCTCATGCGGTCACATGCACATGCATGCAACTATGTTAATGCGCATGCATGAAATGTATTTATGAACTACTCGTGTAACTATGTGATCTATTCATGATCAGTTTGTATAACTGAGTGATAGAGGTTATATATGTGAGCATACCCATAGAGGTGGAGTACAATGTGAGTCCAAGCGTGTGTAAGGAGAAGAGAGCAGAGTGTGTGAGGAGAGGATGATTGTATGCATATGAAGGCCATTGTAATTCTCCCTTGAATAATAAGAATACCGATAATCATTTCCCATGGTTTTTTCCCTCATTGGGTTTCCACATAAATCACTGTGTCAAGTGTATGATTGATGTGTTTGGTTTAATGCATTTTTTATCTTGCTTATTTTATGCTCTGTTATATGTTATGTTTTGCTTCCGCTTCCTAACAAAGTGAGTGTAGATGGCAGTGGGATTTCTTACTCAATAAGTGAAGATTAATAAGTGAAGATGGTAGTAGGTCTTGGAACATAAGATGTATGACTTGAACATTCAATGATTAAGTGATATGTAAGAGTAATCTTGATTATTATAATAATAATAATAATAATAATCATTGTCATTGTCAAACTAAACATTAAACTGGTGTATAAAACCTCCTTGTTTATGGGACAAGGGATGACTCCTAAAATGTATACATACTCTACCTCCTTATGAATTAATATACATAACAAACAATCATTACTCCACGATTTCATTTCTCTCTACATTTAAGTTTAATGAAAATTTCAAAATTTATAATATATAAATTACTACTAAAATTGAAAATATTAAATAAATAACCATTAAAATTGAAAATATTAAATAAATAACCATTAAAACTATAAATATTTGTTTGATTATGGTTTTATCTCGACCATCATCTTTGAATTCCAAATAGTCGTTGCCATCTTTGAATTCCAAACCATCGTTGCATGGTTGTGAGGAGTTCACGAATTCATGTTTATACGTAATCTAATAAATTTATGCCAGCATAACATGGCTGAATGTTTTAAAGAATGACACATCATCTATCAAGTTCTATGACACGGTCGATACTTTTGTATGGTATGTCAGGTTATCACTTTGTTGGTATATTCAGTGCCATATAGTCATCGCATGAGAATGGTATGACGCAACCAAAGAATCATAATTTCAATGGTTGACATTGAGTTTGGTTGTTTCATTTAAAGTTGCTTTGTACAAATCCACCTAACATACAATTTACAATTTTTTTGAGGTTATTCATTTTCATAGTATACAATCACTTTCATTGCATTATTAGTGTCAATCATCTACTTTGTATTCCTTGGATTGTAGGGTTATTAGTATTATTCATTTTTCTTAAAACTTTTGTTGATTTAATGAGTTGGAATTAAGCCTTTCTTTTATTATTAAGTTTACTTAGATAATAATATTATCAAAAACCTATTCCAGTAAAGGTAGAAACTCACTATGCTTTTAAGCTATGCATAGTTTAGAAACTCACTATGCTTTTAAGCTATGCATAGTTTAAAAACTATGCATAGTTGTGCATTTTTTTTTTAATAAATGTTTTAAGTTTTTAATAAATGTTTTAAGCCTACTTAAATAATAGCAAATCAAAAACCTACTATTAGAGATTGAAAATGATTATGCTCTTAAGCTATGCATAGTTATGCATTCTCTTTTCTTAATAAATATTTATAGTATTAATGAAGAGAACTTTTATTCTATGTTGCAATTCATTTGCGTGTGTGTTGACTTTGTTATTATTTTTTCAATTTTTTCTTAAGAAACAGATATTAAGTAGCTTTAATGCCCATGGGTGCATGCCAAGATGTCCCTACATGTGGAGAAGAAATCCATTAAAAGTATATATGAAAACACAAATAATTTGGCAAAATTGAAAACCCTAGTTACCTTGTTGAGGTTGGTTCTTGAGCAAGATATTTCACATATTCAAATTATGGTAGTTTCAAAACTTATTATTGAATGAGTATTTGAAAATATTGATATGGATTACGAGACTCTTATATGTCTAAAGAATGAGGTTTTTAGAAGGTATTTGGGGTTCAAGAACTTGTTACACTCCTTGTTTAGAAGGTATTTGGTTGAATTTGTATGGATTTTTTTAAAATGTCAGAAAGAAGAAGATTGATGATTGATGAAATATTAAAGAAAAAAAATAATTCAAAGTTATTTAGTTGAATTTGTATGGATTCTTTTACAATGACTTAATGTTTTTTTAAATATAAAGTGCATCTAGATCCTTTTTATGTAAAATTTATTAAGATGTAAACCTAAAACCTTATATCCAAAAATAGTTACTTTGAAAGTTGTTTTTTTATTCACTAAAATGTTGTTCCAAAACAAAATATACTAAATATACATATTCCAAAATAAAATATCAATATACTAAATATACACATTCAATAATAAAATATCAATATACTAAATATACATATTCAATATGATTTTTAAGTTCATTTTATTTACTTAAAAATGGAAGATTCAATTTCTTCCAAAATAAACATGTACTTTTCTGGTTAATATGGTGTGGTTTTTCTATTTTTAAAAGTATTTAAATATTTGTTTTCATCATTAAGAATTTACTTAGGTTAAATGAATTCATAAAAGAAGCAAACTTAAACTTTAAATAATGAGAGATTATTTTTATATATTTTTAAATAATTAAGTAAAATATTTAATTATAATGTTTTAATCCATCATAACTATGTTTTAAATAATAATTCTGCCATTATAATTCAAACATTACTCAATAATAATATCTTTATGTTTCATTCTCGGATGGGTTGTTAAAAATCGAGAACAAGCCCTTCACTTCGATGCTCGACAAGATGACAAAGACACATGGAGCATCAGAAGAGTGGGTGAGTGGCCCGAAATGACGTCCGTCTAATCTCTCGACCGATAAGAGTAATTACGGTGGCATTGTGGATAGTTGTGTCGACGACGCCAAACTCAAAAATTGATTGCATGGCCAATACAGACTGTCATTGATCGGGACAGGTGGTATCAAAAGAGTTCATGGTGAAGTCTTGACATCAGATGAACGAGAATGGTAATCAATGGAGCGTTCGACGAGTATGGAACTATTGTGGGAACAAGGTATTCACAATGAAGGTTAGTTATGGGAAGTAGCGTGGAAGTACTACGAGTGCTGCAAAAAAAATTGTGATTCCTCTCGAAGAGACTATGAAAGGACCCCATTCTGTTGGAGGTGTTGTGCATGGTTATTTCAAGAGGGACGACCATTATAATGGTTCAACCTTGGAAAAATTGAGTGTGGTGGATCATTTTCGTTGTAAGAGTGAGACGAAAATTCATGAAATTTGGGACTGGGTGTGGAATTGGAAGCTCGATAAGGTTCTCCTTTCTCCCCCAACAAGGTTAAAGGGGACACCTTTGAGGTCATGGTCCCATTCAGGCTCAGTGGTACATCTCATTTCCCTTTCAGAGACGACCAAGGAAAGGCATAGGGCCATGTCTCCACTGGAAGTTTCAGAGTAAGGAAAACCACACAAAAGGGGTTCTTGGGTTTGGTTCATTTACACTGGGAAAGAGACATAGAATGGCTAGGAAAGGAATGTGGGGGAATAGAAAGAAGGGTAAACATAATGAGTCTTCCTCTTCCCAAGGCTCGGTCAATCATCCCAGTACTGCAAAGGCGACTTGGATGGTTGGATCAAGATTCAGGTACCTCTTCTTGGATGGTTGGGTCAAGATTCAAGTACCTTTGTTATGAGTATGAGAAGAAAATTACAACAGACATCGAGGAAGCGGTTCACTGTCAATGATGCAATACCTTTGAAGCATAAATTGTTCAAGAAGTTAAGGCCTAGGTTGAGGACCCACAATACTTTAGGACCAAGGAAACAAAGTACTTCAAGCTAGCAGAGACCTATTGGATTGTGAAGGTTATGGTTGCTCAAGCTACCACCCTCCAAGAAGTTAATATGTTGAAAGGGAAATTTGAACTCTTCTGTCACTCTCAATTTGGAATCAAATTCCAAGTCATGAAGGAGGATCAAAACCATGACAAATATTTAAGCATATCCAAGGACCCGAGTCCCTAGTTTGCACGAGTGCCCCATCCCGATTGAGGATGAGGAGAATCCAAGCGATGTTGTTGGTGAAGTCGAAAAGTTGGAAGGGCATCTCGAGACTCTAGAAAAATCCAAGGCTTGATTCTTTGGGTTTCGATCTGTTATCTTTTTGTTCAACATCTTAGTAATAGGTTGGGTTTAGCTTGCATTAGCATCATCTTTAGATGGTTAAGAACTATAAAAGCTTCTTTTTGAGCCAGACTTGACTCTGGTCAATCTTTTAATCTTTATGGGTTGTACAGTGTTTTGATTTCTAAACATCTATCTCTTATTGGTGAGGGTTTTGATTTCCGTTTTTGTGGATCCTCATTGAATTGTTTATATATATATCTATATATATATATATATATATAGTTATCATGTTTTAACCAATCTTATTAATACTAAAATATTTTTATATATTTTAATTAATAATTTTATTTTTATAATATTAACACTAAGATATTATATTTTTAGAATTGTATTCTTATAATTCAAACTTCCATCCAAGATATAT
>ML846867.1:15584-28562 GCA_009831015.1 Picea engelmannii
TTGCAAACCACCTTTCCTCAAAAATAATTCCCAACAACATACAACACAGGATGAGTCCAATATGTCAAAGACTTTTGGGAAAATACCAAGATAGTAGCTCATTAAATGTTTGGCATGTGAGGGAGATCACATGTATAGATATTTCCCTCATAGAGGAGAAAGGGTGAATATGAAAAAAAACAAGGATGTTGATACAATGGAGGACATGGGAAGGAGCATGCCAAGGATTTATGCAACCATGGACAACAAATGAGTTGATTTCTAGTCTCGTGTGATTGAAGTTGAAGGGAAGATTGACAATCAACCTATAACAATTTTAATTGATTTATGAGTTATCCATAGTTACATAGATCCTATGTTGGTTGAGCGATTTAGTTTACCAAGAAACAAGAATTGGAAATCTTGGTTGGTTTAGTTAGCTACAGGAGCTAAAATAAGAATCAATGAGTTAGTTAAATATTGTCTAATGGAGATGAACCAACTTGATATAAATGTAGATTTAAACATCATACCATTAGGTTCTTATGAATACCTAATTGGTATGAATTGGTTGGATAAGCATCATGTTGTCATAGACTCTTACCATAAGACATTCACTTATCTTGATGAATAAGGGGATCTGAGATCAATTTAGGGTACTCCAAGATCTGTAACAACAGTCAAAGAAATTTCAGCACGTTAATTGAATATAACTGTCAACAAAGGACATAAAAATTATGTAGTTCATATCGAAGATAAAACTAAGGATAAGGTGTCGAGTATTGAATATTATGCAGTCCTGGAATATTTTTGAAGATGCATTTGGATAAATTCTAGGCTTTCCACCTAGGAGAGATATTTATTTATCCATTGACTTAATTCCTAAACAATCTCCAATTCCCAACACACCTTACAAGATGAGCACACCAAAACTAAAGGAACTACGGATGCATCTTGAAGACATGTTGAAGAAAGAGTACATACACCAAGTGTCTCATCTTGGGGTGCCCTGGTACTCTTCGTAAAGAAGAAGGATGGAACCTTACAATTGTGCATTGATTTCAAGCAGTTGAATAAGGTGACTTTGAAGAACAAGTATCATTTTTCAAGGATAAATGATCTATTTGATCAGATGGAAAAATATAGGGTATTTTCCAAGATTGACCTTAGGTCAAGCTATCATATATCAAAAAGACAAAAGGACAACATTTAGAACAAGGTATGGCCATTATGAATTCCTAGTGATACCATTTGAGTTGGAAAATGCACCAGTTGTATTCATGTGTTTGATGAATGGCATTTTTAGAAGGTACTTGTATACATTAGTCATTATTTTACTAGATGACATACTTATTTAATCTAATTCTAAAGAGGAACATGCGAAACACTTGGGAATGGTATTACAGGTGTTAAGGGAGTATTATCCTTATGAAAAGCTAAGCAAGTGCTCATTTTATAAGAAAAAAATCCTTTACTTGTGTCACATTATCTCAAAGGAAGGAATATAAATGGATCTAGATAATATTAAAGAAATCAGAGAGTGTCTATACCCAAAGAATGTCACAAATTCAGGTCACTCATGGGACTTTTATGATATTACAGGAGATTTATCAAGGGATATTCAAGGATTTCATATCCTATAACTTATTTGTAGAAGAAGGGTGTGAAATTTGAATGGAATCGTAAATGTGATGAAATTTTTTATCATTTAAAATATTTGTTGACTAGTGCATCAATTCTAAATATCATTGATCCAAATGAAAACATTATGGTGTGCAATGATGAATTTAAATAAGGACTTGGTGGTGTCCTTTCCTAGAATGGTCATTTTTTTTTCTATGAGTCCATAAAACTCAAGGAGAATGAAAGGAACTATGCCACACATGATTTAGATTTGGTCTACATTATTCATGAATTGAATATGTGGAGGCACTACCTCCTAGGTGGGAAGTTTGAATTAAGGAAAAACTGCAATGGTTTGAAGCATTTATTTGAACAACCAACTTTAAATGTTAGGCATGTAAGATGGCTAGACTTCCTCAGTGAGTATGTCTTTGATGTAAGGTATATAAAATTAAATGAGAACAAGGTAGATGATGCACTTATCTAGAGGGTGCATAAGATGCATGCTTCATCCATAACCATGCATGTTTCTAATTTAAAGAGAAAAATTTTAGAAGCTGCAAAATTGGATCAATGGTATGTGCAAGAAAAGGTGGCATTACAGAAAGGTAAACTTTAGCATAAGTTTAAAGATGGATGGATTCCTCATGTGTAAGCTCCTAATACAAAGGAGATGAAAAGTATTGCGCTAAGATAAATGACAATGTACCTTATGTTGGGAACCCATGATACTAGAAGACTATTGCAACTATTAGAGGCCAATAATTTTGGCAGGAATGAAGAAGGATATGGCTTATTATATATCCAAGTGCATGGAGTGAAATAAAGTAAAAGTAGAGAATATATATCCATTTGATTTTTTTAACCATTTCCCATTCCTGAGTGGAAATGGAAAGTGGTGACAATTGATTTCATTACCAAGATGTTTGGGACAATGAAGTAACATGATTCCATCATGGTGGTGGTGGTGTTGATGTGGTAAAAAATATCAAGGCCAACATAAGGGAGAGTTTCTCAATCAAAATTACCAATTATAACCACTCTCATTTTAATAGTAACCTCCACCGTTATGTGGGCCCGACTGTCACTAACCAAATGAATTGCTTTCAAAAGAGAGACTTTTCCATATAAGCTATGATAGATCCTAAATGCATAACTACTCTAGTATGACAATGCAATTATATGGTGATTACCAATTGAAATCCTATTATAACAGTAGCAGGGTCAATTACAGGTGTATAATTTAATGTGTAAAACAAAATAGATCTTAGTTCACCGAATCAAATCACGTTTCATACTTGTTTTCATATAAATGACCATAACCATGTTCCTGTAACTGAATTCACAATCAATTTATAATTATTCTCTCCAAATAACAATTGTAAAGAATGGAAAATTGAAAACACTTATAGATTCAAACAATCATCAACAATGCACTACTAAATAAATGAATCATGAAGTTTCTCGGTGTTATCCTCCCTCAAAGAAGTAGTTTGTTTTCGGGAATACAACATCAAGAAGAGATATTTCCTATCCACCTTTGAGTCTAATAAAGAGTTATACAATACCCAATTTTGGTTCTTCAGCCSCTTCCCTCTCCTTAGGTTACATTAGACTTATTTTATACATGAAGGTGGACTTTTGACCTTCCGAACTATAGATTTTTTCAGTTACTAATGCTACAACTTCCCTACGCTTCCCATTCCCATTACATTTTTTATTTTATGAAATATATGAAAATCATTATATAATATTCCTTGTCACTATGACCTCCTAGGGAAGGTGAGAAACTATGACCTCCTAGGGAAGGTGAGAAACTTGAAATATTTTGTGGTGAGGGGATCTTCCCATAAAAATTTGGTCCAAATGATGACCAAATATAGAAAAACATGTTCATTGATTGCATACATGTCATGATTGTTCAGGGTAACCAATTGTCTAAGAAGAAAATGTAGGTCTTCCCTCCATCCTTATCCCTTTGTAAACACGAATAGATATCAACCTCTATTTTCCTGCCTCACTCCTACTATATGATCGATACTTGGTTATTCATTTTTATTTGGAAAAAATATAGGTTGTATTGTGTATTACTACCATATATCTAGCTACATCATGCATTCTTTGAGAACGAGTGCTCTATTTCTTATGAAAAAAAGTGAAGTTCCACGCTAGTCTAGCATTGTTGAATCTTGGTAGTCCCTCCTAGTCGAAATAAACAAGAAAATGAATAAATCTCTCCTGATGTCGAGGCCACAAAAATGTCACACTCTAACTCCTCTCTTTTCTAAAAAATGAAGTCTGGATGTCCTTTATAATATTTTCGTGTCATTTTCCTTGTAGTGTGGTGATGCGATGAGAGTGTTGTTATATTTTCTTGTTTTATTCCTCTCACTCTAAAATAAATTTATGTAATTAATTATCCATGGATCTGTATAATAGTTTATCTTTGGTGATGTGTGTCTTCTCTTTGACCTGTAATCTCCCACACGCCTTTGTTAGATCTACGTTTAATTCTTGTAACCTACGTGTCTCATTTTCCTTTAGGTATAGCTATCATTCATCAGGTTTCACATGTGGAGATTTGCGTATGCCCTTATCTATGCTCATTTCATTGATCTCTCAGAACATGAAAAGACAATGAAAATTATTAGCCTATGTACCAAAATAACTAATAACTGAATTTATCTAGATTTTCCCTATGTCTACCAAGCATTCCATGTACTGCATTATACTTTTCTCATTTCGTAGGGATTTTATGCATGTTATATGACATGTTAAATGCTATGCATAGTAGGATGTTCGTGTCACTTATCATTAGTAGGAGGGTTGGCGACATATTGTTTTTTGGAATTAGGTTTGTGGGAACATATGCAGGTTTGTAGAACTTTTAAATGAAGCCAATGAGCGTCGACTCATATGTTTTTGTGGAGAATTTACTCAGTAGATTTGTGGGTCGTAGGATATCGAGGTGACAGGATTTTATGTATTAATACTTTGTCAGAAGGAAACCCACATGTGGTCTTCAATATAGATTCCTTTGCATGGTCTATAGTTCACAGGGTCATGGATACATCCTTGACTAGTTTGGCAATCTAGATTAGGTTTTACATGAAATTGAGTTTCAACAAGACTTTGCGGTATTTTGGGGGCATATGGTGTACAGTGTAGGTTTGGAATGAGAGTTTAGGAATTATTAACTCTTTTATAGATAAAAATACTAAGGTAAGTATCAAAAAATGTCATATTCACTATGTTGGGGTCCATAGAGGAAAAGTTATAAGGAGTTGGGTTTATGCGGTTTTGGATTTGCAAAGGATCACTACTTGAAGTTCTTCGATGAATACCGCAAGGATCTTTGTCCACAATCATAAATTTTTATGTTTGTGGATCGTTGGTCATGATAATATGTGTATACAAATTTCATAAAGTTTAATAAATGACCGCATCCATGTAACCATGAACCAATGATAATGGTTTGCATTACCCATGCGCATGGTTCTTCTGAGCCTACACGAGTCTCTTCCCATTGTTCAATTTTCATGATTATCTTTCTATTCCTGATCGTCCTACTAATATTTGATATGTGTAATTCACTCATTTTCCCCCTGTCATAGGTTGTTCATTATTATCTTGTAAGTGGAAACCTAGGTCTATAATCCACTTCACGTTGTTGAGGAAAAGATATGAAATGATATTACTCAAGCATTTTAAGATTCTTCTTGGCTAAAGCAAAATAGACGAGAATTTCACCCTATGTTTATATCCATCAAAAATAATATCCTAACTCACAAGTATTGATTACAAGTGCTTAGGCTAGTCTTTTTATAAATACAAGCTTGTTGGAAAATTCATTATTTATATGATTTTTTGAATATAACAGTTGCTGAAATAAATGTAGAGATAGAAGTAAAGACACCAAGATGATAATCAAGACAGATGAGACATAAATCAATCATTTATTTCATTCCAATTCACCAAAGATTCATTCTCTTTACAAAATTTTGTGAAGATGTTTTGGACCAAAGTCAAACTTAGACGTCCCTGATAAAACATACAAAAGGACCTCTGATAGAAAATTAAAAAAAAATGAACTCTAAAAGTTGGATCGGCTTGCCACAGATTGTTGCCCACTCGACTGTACACAATAGCCTTTGTCATTCATGAAAAATAATTTCAAAAATAGAGAAGTCTAGACAAACTATCAAAGATAGATCAACACCTCTGAAAAACAAGTTTATGAATGATGTAATTCAACCTTGAATCTTGATGTCTACAATAAGACCCCACTATCATAAAAAATATTTAGGCTTATGATCAATTAAGGAATGAATGAAAACTTAACTATCTCAACATAAACTCAAAGAGAAAACCTTAGTATGCTTCTCCTTATATACTTCCCTTGTTCCTCCCTTTCCTTTTTCCTTTAAGAAAATAAGAATTGGTTGAAGTAGTTGAACTACTTCATTAGTTAAGTTAACTAAAAACTCATCCAACTTTTTAGTTAGGGGGAAAAGTAATAAGTCAAAATAAAGGTTTTAAATAAATAATAACTAGTAGGTGGGACCCCTTGTGACTCCCTTCAGCTCTTAACAATCATAACATAACTATTTAATTAAACAAAAACATTCCTCCTTTTGACTCCCAACACCACATTCATGTTTGATAGTTCATCTCATTATTTGAAATTATTTTCAAAAATATATTACTCATATATACAAAGAAACATGTTGTCCAAAACCTCTAAAATCAACCGTCATAAAAAATAAATAAATAAAACTCAAAAACCATATTTTCCACTCTGAGATGCAATCTTTCCCTTGTTGTTGTTGTCACCCCTCGATCTCTCTGAATTTTCCTTTGGCTTTGCTGAGCCTTTAGGCCTAATATCACTAATCACATGAGAACAATCGTCCCTCAAATGCATATGGGAAGACACAGATTTGTTAGAGCCATTGGAGGGTGAGGAAGGGGCAACAGTGGGTTTTTCTTTGTTAGGGGCATGGTGGGCTTTGGTTTTCAACCTTTTTCTAGCATGAGAGGACTGAACTCAGTGAGTGGACAGGTGCATCTTGGACAATCTGATTGATAGGTGGGGGAGCAGGTAAGGACAAATTGGGCCAGCCACGATGTTGGGAGACTGTCGGGTGGACAATCTCTTGCCATCCATGGCTTTTGGGAACCTAGGGTTGCAATGAGACATGAGGGGGCACATGAATAATAGGGTCTCGTGGAGCATGTAAGGGAGGCCTTTCAGTCCTAGGTTGGACTACTCCTTTCCCAATCCAATTGAAAAATCCATCCTGAAATAGCCGACCTAACTCCTATGAGTTGACATCAAAGTGAATGGAGAATATAGGCCTTCTAGGGCCCCTGTTCCAATTACCTCTTCCTTGGTTAACTCTTCCATGGCTACCTCAGCTGAAAAAACTCATTCATTCATGCATGATTGATTAGAAAATAGTTCCTTTAACAACCATACATGACAACTCAAAAATATAAAATAGATGTTGGCTCAACAACATATTAGACCCATGCTATCCAATGCATAGAGATTGTTTAATTGTTGTCAATGAGTAGGGAGTGAACAAAAGGTCTGGGGATATGTGAGGGGTTTGTATTGAGAGAAAAATGTTAAAATGAGGGGGAAAAGAATCATGGTTACTTCCCACAGACAACACACAATCAACTTTAATGTAAACCAAGGAACATGTTACTGTAATCCATCCAAGAAATTGTGATTTCAAATTGTTACAATACAAAATTCTCTTAACTGTAATTAAATTTCAGAAATAGGGTGTGAAAAATGGATATGGGAAGGTGAGGGGATTGTAATTAGAGAAAAATGAAATAATGGTAGGGAAATAGAGAGGATACTGTTCATAAAATTAATTAAGTAATCCATAAAATCGTTCTATATCAACCACAAAATATCCAACACCAACAAAATAATCACTGTGCTCAATTAAACAACTAATGTGTATAATTCAATCAATTTCATGTATTAACTTGCTCACTGTTCGCAATTACATCATTAACACGGTGTCATCAAACAAGACAATATGCCTTCCACAACAACCTGTAGAAGAGTTATGCTTCTTCTCATTTGTTCACTTAATGTTTTAAAACAATTCCCAAATGAACACACAGTCACTTATTTCCACTATGTTCAACATCAACTCATCAACCACTGTCCATGAATTATTTCAATCATCAAACATAGACCCAAAAATCATGCCTGATTTCATGCTTTAATTTCATTTAATAATTAAATTGTGATGAGACCATACTGTCACAAAACCTATTCCTATCTCTGCTACGATGCATCATATCCATCAAACATACATAATGGACAACCAAACACAACCATCAATATTTTAATTGAAAAAATCCCGACTTTCCTTTTGAACACACTGTCAACAATAACCATTTCAACTCATACAAAGCTGTGGAATACACATACCATTCAACAAAACACAAGAGCATTTCTATGACTGTATAGGTCTAATTACTCTGAATCAAAAAATCCACAATGTTGGGCTATCAATCCAATACAACAAGGCAACAACAATATTCCCAATCCCATTTCACAAATCGATCAAATTGCAAGGAAACAATATTGTTTAAAAACCTATGACCATATCTGATGGTGCAACCAAACAATATCCATAACATATACAATGGATAACCACCCCATAATTATCACAATTTCAATACTCCCATTTGGAAATTTAAAACACGCAGTCAGAACAATCATCAACTCAACCTAATATGTTGTAGGAAGGCCACACATACCCACACATCACGCATGAAGCATTGTTGTGACTTAATCAATTATAAACTAATGTTGGGTTAGCAATTCAATAATTACAATGTAAAGGACAATGATTGTGTATTAAATCCCATTTCTCCAATCAACCAATTAACCATGTTGAACTTATCTATTTGACTGTCATAATAACCAATTGTAGTGACTAAATACCAATAACCAAAACCACCGTCAACATAATCAACGCAGATGAGCCAACAATCGAACACTATCGACGCTGCACCACCAAATCATAACCATCAACAATGTACCCGATAGGACATAACGAGTTCACTTTATCAAAATCGGGCTTGAGTAATCAAGGGTTCACTCTGTGGACCAACACATGGAAGGTAGAGTCGACCCCCAACATTGGGTGAGAACCTCTGAGACCATACGGTGGACACACAGGGCATACCACCAATAACTTCCCAGATAGGGTGACAATTCATGAGAAAGGAGAGACTATGACATAGGAGAAAATGCTTCATTTTGGTCCTGTAATAGCATGAGAACACACAGGGTATAACTCTCGTGTTTTCCCAATTAACCCAAATAATGCTAAGATAACATCGAGCCGAGAAATAGCAATCAACTTTAACAAATCCCCTTGACATAATAGTCATCATAACCCACTTTGAAAACACTAGTGGCATGAACGAACTCATACCCAGGTGACATGC
Organism: Picea engelmannii; assembly: GCA_009831015.1. NCBI lineage: Eukaryota > Viridiplantae > Streptophyta > Pinopsida > Pinales > Pinaceae > Picea > Picea engelmannii. Next base: position 24,675 of record ML846867.1, read on the forward strand.
AGTGATACAAGGTGGTTCAAACCCAACAACCCCATAACAAAAAAATGACTCGTTATGGTGATAAGAATGCGTGGAGACAACCAACCAATTTGGAGTGAATGAAACCCTTCAACCAAAACCAACAAGGATGACATAGAGTCTTTATGGCTTCTAACACTCAAAATGATTAATGAAACTGTGACTTCAAACTTTAGTGCAATGCAAACCACACCAACCATCCATTCCAAAGAAATATCACAAGTTTACACAGTTGCAAGTCTTAAGAAAAGCACTGACTCATACATAACCGAGACAATATCTATTTCATAACCAGAGCGGGTTCATGGATGGTGAAAAGACATACCTGTAACCAAAAAAACGTTAAAAATGTGATCTTGGCTGAGCGGTTCTTCCTCTGCTTGAAAATCAGAGCTTAAGTACCACAACAAAACACAACTGAACAATAGCCAATATAGGGTGACAACCAATGGAAGGATTATGAGTGACATGCAGTAAATGCCCGTTGCCTCCATCCCCACTCATTCAATTCCTTAATACATCCCAACCAACCTTCCATTAATATGCTTAATTAATTCTATGCATCAAATTTAACATCCATGACTTGTCAAATGCGCCACCCATATCACATTTAACCATTTCCAACTATACCATAAATCACATCAACCACATTTTCATACAACTCAATAAATCACATTGCTACTAAATTGTTATATAAGACTAACAACGATCCCTTTTAAATTCATTTGCATATAACGTATCATAGCATAGCATAGTATAGGATAGCCCTTTTTTCATTGGATTTGTTCCATATTTCTTTTATTCTTTTCCATGACTAATATATGTTTTGTGCAGGTGTAACATGCAATAGATGATGGCGCAATTAACATAGAAATAACAGTTCTCATAAGCTCTTTCTGACGTGGAATAATAATTTAGAGTAAAGAAACCCACTCATAGCATGCATTATCCATCACCCATTTGTTGCGAATAGAACCAACCTTTGAACATCAATCATGCTCAAACCTGTAAGCAGTGTCGAATAACAACATAACATGAAATAAGAACCAGATATGATCATCCAATCTACAAGGGGGTCCCACCTACTAGTATTATAGATATATTGTTATCTTATAATAATAGGCTTTAGCAATACTTTGTGGGCCGAAAAGATTCATTGTGATTTTAATTGTCAACAAACTGGCGAATCCACAGCGGAATTTGTTTTCAACAGATTTAGAACTCAGGACTCATGGTTTCGCAGACCAAGAACAATAGATCAAGAATATATAACCAGGAAGACCATGCAACAGGGGGAAGTGAGTGGATTTAATGGAAAAATGATCAGGAATTTGGGAATAACTCATGAAAAGTGTTAAGTATGAGGGGTTTTACCACTATGTGCATAATCGTTCAACCAGAATTGGCTCTTAACTTCAGGTAGAAAATTTTATAGACATTCTCTTTGGAAATTTCAAGTGTATGAATAAATGGAGAGCAGAAGCGGGAGATAACAAATTCCATTAAAATACAACAACAAAGGTAGATAGAAAATCCAAGTTCTTTCAGGGGAGCATCGTAACAACTATGTAAGCTTAATTTCTATTGACTAACAATATCTTGCAGGAGTGTCACTGTGGAAGAACTAATCCAACATCTTATTCTTTGACCAGAATCAACTAAAAGGTGAAAAATAAATAAAAATCATGACAGAATTAAGATTACAAAATTTAAAACAACAGAGATAAAATGACAGAAATGTCAAAGAAAAAGGAAAATTCTAGAAACAGAAAGAAGAAATCAAACTACTGTAAGAAGAAAGGAAAATAGTGAAAAATGAAAGAAGGGCTAGACTACTAGTATATAGAAGATCCAAACAATGTTAGAACTTTTCACGTTGGTCCCACGTAATGTTTCAAGTGAGAAATTTTAGTGCTGCAGGAAAACAATTGCTCCTGAAAATACTTTAGAATGTAAGAGTTTGTATCCAAGGCTAAAGCAATTTTGAAAGGGCCCATAAATAACACTTGAAACTCCGAGGTAATTATCATCCCTTTAACATATACAATTACATCATCAAGATAGTTATGGATAATGATCAGTTCATTAAGAGTTGTTTGTATAGGTCTTTTAAAAGCGATATTTGCATCAGGTAAACCAGAAAGCAGGCATTTATAAGTCATGGTTCCCTAATTAGTGACATGAGTGGTTTTGTGAGCATCTACCTTTTTTCCCTTGATTTGATTGTAACCAAAAAAACTTTCAAGTAAGGGCCTTATATGTGACCTTACAACCTGCTGCAAAATCATTTCCAAATTAAGAGGAGGGAAAGGATTTTTCATAAAATCTTGACTGGATGTGCAAAAATTAATGTAGGTTCTAATATGATCAGTGGCCTTCGGAATAGGTACCGATTTGGAAACCCATTCAGAGTACTTGACGAGAAAAATGATCCCATCCTTCAAGAAATTTTCCAACTCCCTTTGAACAGTTACTTTAAATGTTGAATTAATAGGTCTTTGTTTTTTCTTAACTGGTTTCATGTTTTCCTTGATGGGGATGGCATGTTGTATAAGACCAGGATCAAAATGAAGAAGATCCTTATAATACCAAGCAAAAACATCTTGAAATCTACCAAGTATCTTGGAAAACTTAATTTCTTCTTTAATAGGACACTGAGCAACTATTTTAACATTCTTCAGAGCCTCGGGTGCCTCAATGTCTAAGGAGATGGTTTAACCCACCTTCCTTTTTGAATCCTCTTCTTTATGTCTTTATTTATTTCCTACATCACTCCGTGAAAACAAACTTTCTATAGGAGTCAAGCCCTTAGGAATATTGTCATCTTCTATGGGTATAATTTCCTTGGGCTTAAGAGATTCATTTTAAATGAAAGCACAAATTCTCTCATCATTAGGGAAGACCTTCCAAGATTCTATATTGTTGGGGACATGTGGATGATATAGATATTGAAAGGTACAATCAGGTCTATGTGTTAGAATTAGTCGATTAGGAGAGGCTGCAAAAACAGCTAATCGATGAGGTTCCATGGGATAACAATTGTAGGTGTTCCATCAACTTGTTGCTAGGGGAGTAAAATTTACGTATGAGGTTCACAAAAAGATTAGAGTCCCCAAGAACTGAAAGGTGACCACATCCAAGATTATAGGCGTTTTCAATGCCTAATAATAAAGCTTCAAATTCAGTAACGGTGTTAGTGCAAGCAAACTCCAACTTGTAATGAAAGTTATGGATTTTTCCTACAGGAGAAATCAAGATAATGCCGACTATGTTACCTTTATTAGAGCATGATCCATCAAAGTGCATGTGTCATATATGATCATCTAAATCAATTTTTTCCAAGAGAATGTTATCCTCCTAAGAAAATATGGAGTACACTCGTTAGAAAAACAGGACCGTGGAGCAATAAAATAAAACAAATGCGGAAACAAGACACAGAAGATACACAATACAATAGAGACAAAAATTTACATGGTTCACCCACTATGGGATACGTCCACCAGAGAAATTGCTAGGTCCTTCCTTTATTATTATCCAGCATATGAAGGGATACAACCTACAACAAACCCGCTGTAACTTCCTCTTCTTTATCTCACAGTCTCCTATCTTAGAATACAATATTTTCCATCAACCATAGCCATAATACATTTCCCTCATAAAAAAGGGTTGCCTTCTAGGGCAAAAGACCCTAACATAATCTCTATCATTAGATCTGTGATGTTATAATGAACGATCCAAATTTACAATGAAATTACAATATACATTTACAAGGCAATTTTTCCTTCGAGGGATAGCCCCCCAGACCCCCCAGCCAGAGGGATAGCCCCCCCCGGACCCCACAAAGGGGGTACCCCCCCTTTTCACTCCCCC
>ML846868.1:9922-35459 GCA_009831015.1 Picea engelmannii
TGATGTGCTAACCTGTTTTTATCATCACTATATACTTGTGTTACTTGTTCGTTGAGAATTTCTTGTAGGTATAAAAGTTTTGGGTCAAAGTGCTCAACAGTGGAACATCATCAAATGTTGGATCGAGGTAGGCCTCTTTCTTGTATTACACATTAGTATATAGCATATGTTGGAATTGAGTTGATTTCTGCAGTCATACCTGTCTATTGTGGTTTACCCTTAGCCATAGAGAGTTTTTCCCTTGTAACAATATGGGAAGGAAAGGGGACTTGTAATGTGAGAAAATGGAAATAATGGTAGGGAAGAGAACAAATATTGTTCACAAAACCAATTAAGTAATCCATAAAAACAACTATGTATTCAATACAAAAGATTCCAACACCAATTAAACAATTGCTATGTCAAAACTGTTCACTGTCCCACATCCAATTTCTTCAAAATTCACAATTAAAACAGTCTATATTCATACTCAAAATCATTATGCCTTTCAACAGTTTTGTCAAGAGAATAGTTGGTTTTCTTTCATTTCATTTCTTTTCATTTAAAAAAAATCAAAAGGAACACACAGTCACATTGCTCTATCTTTATCCATCATATATTACTATAAAATATCAACCATTGTCCATAATTCGAAATTACCCAAGTAAACATATACAAAGGTCTTTTCCCAAATTGAACAGACTTTTAAAAACTTGCCCGATTTCATGCCTTTTCATTATATAAACCAATAAAACGTTGCAATGAAACCATAATACAAAACCCAATTTTCATCACTCGTGGTGTAATTTAAATCAAACATCCACGATACCTCCATAATCCATACACAGTAAATAATGAAATCATAGTCATCAATTTCCAGAAATGGCCATCATCCCGATCGAGACTAGTGAAACACACAACAATCACCAATTTGAAATTGACACCAAGATGTAGGAACACAACGATCCAATGCACAACAAAAAGGGGAAACCCTTGGACTGTACATTACCACTGACTCCCAACCAACCAATTTAATAAAAAAATGAGAGCTAGGTTCTCAATGCAAATGTCATAACAAAAGGAGGCAACCCATCAACTGTATACCAATTCTCATCCTCAATTACAACTTTCAAACAAATTGATCAAATAGAGATGAGATAATACTGAAAGAAACTATCATAACCACTCAACCAATCCAAGACAATCAACAAGATACCCGACAAGAGTGAAAATAGTTGGGGTTATCAAAATTGGGATTGGTAACAATTAATACAAGAAGTAATCAAGGGTTCGGTCAGTCATCAAAGGATAAATAAAATCGAGGTCGAACATATCAACAATAGGAAGAGATCCCTTGAAATAAGAATGGTGGAACCACATGGTTTTTTTATAACTCTCAGTTTGTATAATAGTGTAACAGTTCAACACTGAGTAGGGTAGGCAACGATGTAGAGGAGAAACAATTTCCCACTCAACAATAGCAATTACCAAGAATGTACAAAGGCATAACCCTTGCGCCTTTCTCAAGAGATGAACCAATGAACTACAATGCCTGTGGGAATGCTAGCCCGAAGAATAACTTATATCACTAAACCACCAAAAGTATACATCTTGGTATAATTACCACCCCATAACCAACTTTGTTGATGCCGATACCACAAAAATAAACCCACGACCATGGCTCTGGAGGATACACAGTGACCAAAAGGTAGTTCTAAAACATATACATCAACCCCGTAGAAACTCTGATACAACCAGAAATGGTTACCATCATTGTGAGGAAGTGACCAACAAGGCTAAACAGAGTGAAACCCTCCAACAAAATACCAATAACTACTTAAAACAACAAATATCCATCAGAGTTTTCACCACACAGAATGACCAACGAAATCATAACTTCAACAAACCAATTCTTTCATTTGTAAAATGAATAACCACATAGTCATTACACAGAGAAGACCCACGCATTTACATAGTTTCCAATCTCAGGAAAAAAACAAACCAACACATTAATGAGCCATCGTTCATTTCATACACAGAGAGAAATTCATGGATGGGCGAAAATAACCATACCTATAACCAACAACTTTAAAAAGGGCGATTTGGCCAAGAAGTTCCTTCGAGGCTTGAATCTCGAAGCTTAACTACCAGCAAAACCAAATGAAACAATAACCATGCTAGGGTGATGGCCCGATGGGAGAAGTATGGAGTGGTGTGCATTTACTACATGTCACTTCCATCTTCCTCCACATTCAATTTCTAAGTACAAGACAATGAGCGATCACCAATACCATTAACCATGCCATTAATTCCAGCCATTGAAACTTGTGACATATTGCTTGCCAAATGCGCCACCCAAAATATGTATTAACCATTTCCGAAAACATACTATACCATATATAAAATGTGCTCGATATAACTCCAATATAATTCATATAGTCACTAACCATTGCTAGTTAGGAGTAACACTAAATTCTTTTCATTTCATTTGCACATAACTTCTTAACATAGCATAGTATAGTCCCTTTCTTTTGAAATTTTTTGTTATAAGTCTCTTACTATTTCTTTTGTTTCATGTTCTTACTAACATGTGTTTTGTGCAGGTGTATCCATGTAATAATCATGGTGACATAATCAAATGTAACAACTATAGTATATGCCACTCATAACATAGAATTAGAGCTTAGAATAATGGAACATCACATAAAATGCATTATCCACCTATCATTATGTCAAAGCAAAACCAAGACTGCATCATCAACCATATAAGACCTTGTAAGAAGTATCGAAACAACAACATAAAAGTATGATATGACCATCTTCGAGCCTCTAGTAATACAAGGGGATCCCACCTACTAGTATTATATCTTATTAGCATAGTTTAAATAATAGGCTTTAGCAATACTTTGCGGGCGAAATTCCTCGTTGCGATTTTTATCGTCAACAAACTGATGACTCCATAGGGAAATCTGTTTCCAATAGATTAATAACTTATAATATATGGTTTCACAGACCAAGAAGATATAACTAGAATGATCATGCAACAAGGGAAGTGAGCAGATTTAATGGAAAAATGACCGGGAATTTGGGAATAACTCTTGGAAAATGTTAAGTATGAGGGGGGTTATCCATGTATGCATAATCATTCAACCATAATTTTCTCTTAACTTAAAGGAGAAAATAATTTATGGACTTTCTCTTTTAACTCACAAATGGATGAAGAAATGGAAAGCAGAAGCAGGAGGTAACCAATTCCATCATAAGACAACAGTGAAAGTAGATAACAAATTCAATTATGCTTTCAGGGGGAACATTGTAACAACCGTGTAAGCTTGATTGTTATTGACTAACAATACCTTGCAGGAGTATCACTATGGCATAACTGATCCAAAATCTTATTTTTGACCAAAATTAAACTAAAAAAAGATGAAAAGCAATAAAATTTATGACAGAAATGGAACTGCAAAATTTAAAACAGCAGAAATAAAATGACAGAATTGCAAAAGAAGAAGGAAAACTATTAAATAAATAAGAATTTAAACTACTGTGAAAGCAAAAATAAAAAGAAGTAGTGAAAATGAAAACAGAACTAGACTACTAATATATAGAAAATCCAACAACATTAAAAATTTTCAAGTTGGTTGCACGTAATGTTTTAAGTGAGAACCGTTAGTGTTGTAGGAAAACAATTGCTCCTGTAAATATTTTAGAATATAAGAGTTTGTACCTAGGACAAAAGCGACCTTGAAAGGACCAAGCCATAATTTTTGAAACTTTGAGACAATTGATAGTCCTTTAGAGTACACGATTAGATCATCAAGGTAGATATGAATAATATTACCAATCAAGCCGTCAAAGGCTACTTACATAGGTCTTTTAAAAGTGACACCTACATTAGATAATCTAGAAGGCATACGTTCATAAGTCAAGGTGCACCAATGAGTCATAAAGGTGGTTTTACATTTATCTGCCCCTTTAACCTTGATTTGATTATAACCAGAGAAACCATCAGGTAAGGACATCATATGTGACCCTGCAACTTGCTGCAAAATCATTTCCATATTAGGGAGAGGAAAGTGATATTTTATACTAGCCCGATTTAATGCACGAAAATCAACGCATAATCTGATTTGACCAGTTCCTTTCCGAACGAGAACCATTTTGGAAACCCATTCAAAATATGTGACCAGGAAGATGATTCCAAATTTCAAGAGATTTTCCAACTCCTTTCAAATAGTTTCTTCCAATGCGGGCTTGATAGGTATTTTCTTTTTCCTAACTGGTTTTATGCCTTCCTTGATGGGAATGGCATGTTGTATAAGAGTAGGATCAAAACCATGAAGATCCTCATAAGACCAAGAAAAAACATCTTGAAATTCGCCAAGCATCTTGGCAAACTTCATTTTCTCTTCATCAGAAGATTGGGCACCTATTTTAACATTCTTTGGAGACTCAAGTGTCCCAATGTTCAAGGATATGGTTTCACCCACCTTCCTTTTTTACTCCTCTTCTTTATGTTTCTCTTTATTTCCTACATAACGTGATGAAAATGAACTCTCTAGAGGAGTTAAGACCTTAGGAATATTATTATCTTCCATGGATATAATTTCCTTAGGCTTATAAGGTTCATTTTGAATGAAAGCACGGATTCTCTCATCGCTAGGGAAGACTTGCCATGATTCTATATTGTCAGGGATATGTGGAAGATATAGAGATTGAAAATTACAATCAGGTTTGTGTGGCAGAAGTTGTCAATTAGGAGAGGCTGCAAAAATAGCTAACCAATCAACCATTGATTTCAACTCCCTCTTAACATGAGTAATGTTGAAAGATAATAGGTTCGAGATAAGTGCCCAAACAGTTTGGGTGTATCATTTCATCAACTTGTTGCTAGGATAGTATATTTTAGGTACAAGGTTCACGACAAGCTAGGAATCTCCAAAAACTGTAAGGTGACCACAACCCATATTATAGGTGTTTTCAATTCCTAATAATAAAGCTTCGAATTCAGTGACATTGTTTGTGCAAGCAAATTCCAACCTATAAGAAAAGTTATGGATTTTTCCCATAGGAGAAATCAAGATAATGCAAGCCCCATTACCTTCATTAAAGCATGAACCATCAAAGTGCATGTGGCACATACCGTCGTCTAAGTCGATTTGTTCCAAGGTAATGTTATCATCCTTGACAAAGATGGAATACACACTTAGGTCCTCTTCGATATAATTCATATTAGGTTGTGGAACACTTTCTATGTAAGGTGAATTCCTTCCCTCTCTAAGGACTATGATGTTTTTACCATTCCAAGGAACATATAAGTGTGTCTCGCCGAGTGAGAGGTATCCACCCGTCAAATCTTTCCAACATATTCCCAATATGATTGAGTAATTTCTTACCGGCATATCAATTACTTGAATAATAAGGGTTGTCCTTTTTTCAGGGTGTGCGCACAAAACTAAGGTCACATCTTTAATCTCACCTATGGTCATTTGTTGTAAACTATTATAAGAGAGCATGCTTCTGGAGTTTTCATTTGTACAAGACAATAATAGCTCTTCCATAATAATATTCGACATTACACTTGGGCTAGAACCACCGTCAATGAGGCAACAATGGGTGATCTTATCCATATTTTTTACAGAAATATAATAAGGGGTATTTTTTACAGGGTATCTAAATTTATGTACACCTACTTTATTTACAGACGAATCCTCTTCATTTACATCTTTAAAGAGTTTGGCTACAACATAAGATTTTCCTTCCATGAATTGTTTTAGATGCCTCTTTTGTTTAGGGATGACAACCATTTCCAGAAGGCTTACATCTGCTTTGATGTTGGCCAACTGATTTAGGATATTTTATTTGGAAGAGGGGAGAGGGGAGGTAGTTCCTTGTCTGCAGGAATCTTGGGAACCTGAATAGTAGTAGCTGGTGAGGATGAGCTTGGGCTAGAAGAATTGCGGGAAGGATCATATTTTCCTTTGGGAGCGTAGGATTTGTTCCTAGTATTAATGATCATTACATCTTCTGGCTCTGCAAAATCTAGGACAACTATGGTAGTTTCTGATCTTTTACCAAAGATCTTATCTCTGACACTCTTATTTACCTCACACGTGGTTTCCTTGTGGTGTTCCTCACAAAAGTTACACCAACTCCGAGGAATGATAGCCTTAGGCTGAAAATTATTTTCAATTGGATTTCTAAAGGGGGGTGCAGAAGAGGATGACGCTCCATGGGTGAGGGGAGACATTTCCCTTTCTCTCATATGCTATCATATGATTATTCATGTCTTGTACAAGATGCAAGAGGGCAGACATGTTTGTCTGTTTAACTAATTCTCCCCGAGGAAGACCTGTTCATTCAAGATGTTCTTCATACTCTAAACAAGTGTGTAGAGTGGAATCGAGGTTATCAATGGATTTTTCCTCAAGGCTATGTCGATAGGGGAAGTTAATGCATTATAATAATGCATGAAAGTGTCTTGGTTCTAAGGTCGAATGAGTTCAGGGATTTGATTGTATAACTTGGTGAAACATAAGTTGAAGGACTTAATGGTCTCACCATCCTTATAGGCAATGTTATTGTACTCCCGTAACTGCTCAGCTAGGATTTTAGATTTCCCATAGGTGTATTTGAACCAATAGAATAACTCCTCCAAAGTAGACAAAATATTAGGAGGAAGGTCAAAGAAATCATCTGCAACCTTTCCCTCTAGGGAATTGATAAATAAGCGCATGCAAGTATCGTTGTCATTGGCATCTATGTTGTGACAAACATTAGTAAATTCCACCATGTGTTGATTTGTATTGACAATGTTATTCCCTGAAAACCTAGGAAGATTCTCTTTGAATTTAGGAAGTGGACGAGTAGCAGGTGCTAGGTTAAGAGGAGAGRAAACATGCCACACTGCGGTTGTAGTATATTCTTCAAATTGAAAAAGCCCATACTTTTTAATGACTTTGGTGGGATTTGTGGTGGATTGGATAGTGACATGGTGACTGTATAAGCTACCAATTACYGACGAAACTGAATATTGAGAGGAGGAATCACTTCCAGTGCCACCAGAGCCACCACTCGATGCCATCTTGGAGATGATAGGTAAGGGAGAGAAAGATGAACTGGATGAATCATACAAGGTTCTCCTTAGATCACTTTGTTGGGTTGATAACACAACATTCCTTCTTCCTATTTCAACAATAGGATTAATTTCAGGTGATAAGCCTCTTCTTCTCCTAGAAACATGAGGGTATAAGGACTTGAAAATAAGGTCAAAGCTAAAGGAAAAAGAAGGTTATTGCTGATTTCCAGGATGTCTATGTCTAGCTTCCCAATGTTCTTGGGAACTTATATCTCGTTCAATTGTTTCCCTTGAAAGATTAAGCTCATCCCGAGTATTAGCAGTGTCTAAAATGGTGTTTAAACAAATTCAAAGCAATGTTGGTCTGATCTTGAAGACTGATCTCAATATTGGGCTATCTTGCAACAGGTATAGTCATTAAGAAATGAAACAATCAAAGAAACAATATCATAAAAATAGATGTATTCGATAATAATCAAGCATAAAAATCAACCAGAGAGATATTGAAGACCTCCCCAATATGGTTGCCAAATAAATGTTGAGGAAAATATATGAAATGATATTACTCAAGCATTTTCAAATCTTACTTGGCTAAATCAAGATAGAAGAGAATATCACCCTATGTTTATAGCCATCAAAATTTCTTTCCTAATTCACAAGTATTGATTACAAATTTTTAGGCTGATCTTTTTTATGAATGAAAGTTGCTGAAAAAATTCAATATTTGTGTAATTTTTTGAATATGATAGATGCTGAAATAAATATAGAGACAGAATTGAAAACACCAAGTCAATAATCGAAACCAATGAGACATACAACAATCGTTTATTCCATTCCAATTTATCAAAATAATCGTTCTCTTTAAAAAAATCCCTGAGGAAGTTTGGACCAAAGTAAAACTTAGATGTCCCCGATGAAAACCATATAAAAGGACTTCTAACAGAAATTAAAAAACTGAACTTTAAAAGCTGGATCGACTTGCCATTGTTGCCCACTCGACTCTGCACAATAGCCTTTATTAGTCATGAAATTTAATTCACAAACAAACAAGTCTACACAGACTATCAAAGATAGATCAACACCTCTGAAAAACAAGTGTCTGAATGATGTAATTCATCCCTAAATCTTGTTGTCTACAATAGGACCCTGCTATCATAAAAGAGAATTAGGCTTCCAATGAATTAAATAATGAATGAAAACTAAATTATCTCAATAGAACTCAAAGAGAATACCTTAGTATGCTTCTCCTTCTATTCTCCTATTGTTCCTCCTTTTCCTTTTTCCTTTAAGCAATTAAAATTAGTTGAAGTAGTTGAACTACTTCTTTAGTTAAGTTAACTAAAACTCAACCAACTTTTTAGTTAAGGGGGAAAAGTAATAAAATCATAATAAGGTTTTTTAATAAATAATAACTAGTAGGTGGGACCCTTTGTGACTCCCTTTAGTTATTTAAAAAACATAACACAACTAGTTAATCAATCAAACACATCCCTCCTTGTGACTCCCATCATCACTCTCATAATTTGACAATTTATATCAATGATAATTGAAATTATTTCCAAAAATATATTATCCATAAATCCAAAAATAATGTGTTGTCCAAAATTTCAGAAGTCAACTATTCTCAACAATCAATAAATAAAAATACTTAGAACCCATATTTGCCACTCTTGGAGGCAATCTTTCCCTTTTTGTTGTTGTCACCCTTTGATCTCTTTGAATTTTCCTTAGGCTGTGTGGAGCCTTTAGGCCTAATTTCACTGATCACATGAGAGAAATCATCTCTCAAATGCATGCGGGAGGACACCGATTTGGCAGAGTAATTTGAGGGTGAGGAGGGGGCATCAACATATTTTCATTTTTCAGGAGCACGGTGGGCCTCGGTTTTTAACCTTTTTCTTGCATGGGAAGACTGTATTGGTGAGTGGATAGGGGAAACTTGGACAATTTGAGTAATAGGTGGAGGAGTAGCTAGAGACAAGTTAGGCCATCCACAATGTTGGGAGACTACTATGTGGACAATATCTTTCCATCCATCATTTTCAGGGACTTCAGGTTGTAGTGAGACATAAGGGGGCATTGGGATACCAGGGACATGTGGGGCTTGGAAGGGAGGACTTTCTGGCCTAGGTTGGACCACTACTTTCCCAATCAAGTTAAAAACTCTAGCTTGAAATAGCTGGCCCAACTCTTGCTAGTATGCATCAAACTGTATAGAGAACCTTGGCCTTCTAGGGACCTTGTTCCAATTTCCTCTTCCTCTGTTACCCTGACCATGGCTACCTCTACTGAAAAATCTCATTCATGTATGCATTATTGATTAGCAAATAGTTTCTTCAACAACCATACATGACATCTCTTTTTAAATATGAAACAAAGTTTGGCTCAACAACATATCAGACTCATGCAATCCAATCCATACAAATAATTTAATACTTGTCAATGAGCAGGGGGTGAATAAGGGTTTTGGGATATATGAGGGATTGTATTAAGTGAAAAGTGTTAAAATGAGGGGAAATAGATCATGATTACTACTCAACAAATTCAAAGAATCAACTGCATTGTAAGTCAAAGAATAAATCACTATAATTCATTCTTGTGCCATCCTTTAGTTGTCATAATACAAAGCTTAACTTAACTATAATTTAATTTTAAGAACAGGGAGTGGATAGTGAATATGGGAAGGCGAGGGGACCTTTAATGTGTGAAAAGTGAAATAATGGTAGTGAAAAGAACAAACATTGTTCGTAAAACCAATTAAGTAATCCATAAAAACAACTCAGTATTCAATACAAAAGATTCCAACACCAATTAAACCATTACTGTGTCAAATCTGTTCACTATCCCACATCCAATTTCTTCAAAATTCACAATTAACATAGTCTATAATCATACTCAGAATCACTATGCCTTTCAACAGTTCTGTCAAGAGAATAGTTGGTTTTGTTTCATTTCTTTTCTTTTCATTTAAAAAAAAAACAAAAGGAACACACAGTCACATTTCTCTATCGCTATCCATCATATATTACTATAAAATATCAACCACTGTCCATAATTCGCAATTTCCCAAGTAAACATATACACATGCCTTTTCCCAAATTGAATAGACTTTTAAAAACTTGCTCAATTTCATGCCTTTTCATTATGTAAACCAATAAAATGTGGCAATGAAACCATAATACAAAACCCAAGTTTCATCACTGGTGATGTAATTTAAATCAAACATGCATGATACCTCCATAATCCATACACATTAAATAATGAAATCATAGTCATCAATTTCCATGATCCTGATCGAGACTAGTGAAACACACAACAATCACCAATTTGCAATTGACACCAAGCTGTAGGAACACAATGATCCAATGCATAACGAAAAGGGGAAACCCTCAGACTGTACATTACCTCTAAATCCCAACCAACCAATTTAATAAAAAAAAAATGAGCTAGGTTCTCGATGCAACTGTCATAACAAAAGGAGGTAGCCCCTCGATTGTATACCAATTCTCTTCCCCAATTACAACTTTCCAACAACTTGATCAAACAGAGACGAGATAATACTCAAAGAAACTGTCATAACCACTCAACCAATCCATGACAGTAAAAACGATACCCGATAAGAGTGTGAATAGTTGGGGTTATAAAAATCGGGATCTTTAAGAATGAATACAAGAAGTAATCAAGGGTTTGATTGGTCATGAAAGCACATAGAAACTAGAGGTCGAGCATATCAACAATAGGTAGAGTCCCCTTGAAATAAGCATGGTGGAACCATATGGGTTTTTTATAACTCTCAGTTTGTATAATAGTGTAACAGTTCAACACCGAGTAGGGTAGGAAATTATGCAGAGGAGCAACAATTTCCCACTTGATAGTAACAATTACCAAGAACGCACAGAGGCATAACCCTCGCTTGTTTCTCAAGAGCCGAACCAATGAACTACAATGTCTATGGGAATTCTATCCCGAAGCATAAATTATATCACCAAACCACAAAAAGTATACATCTTGGTATAATGATCACCTCATAACCAACTTTGTTGATGCCAATACCACAAAAATAAACCCACGACCATGGCTCTGGAAGATACACAGTGACCAAAAGGTAGTTCAAAAACATATACAACAACCCCGTAGAAACTCGGATACAACCAGACATGGTTACCATCACTGTGAGGAACAGGTTAGGAAGGCTAAACATAGTGAAACCCTCCAACAAAATACCAATAACTACTTAAAACATCAGAGAGCCATCAGAGTTTTCACCACACTGAACGACCAACGAAATCATAACTTCAACAAACGAATTCTTTCATTTGCAAAACGAATAACCACACAATCATTACAGAGAGAAGACCCACGCGTTTACACAGTTGCCAATCTTAGGAAAAAACAAACCAACACATTAATAATCCATCGTTAGTTTCATACAGAGAGAGAAATTCATGGATGGGAGAAAAGAACCATACCTGTAACCAACAACTTTAGAAAGGGAGAGATGAACGAGCAGTTCCTTCCAGGCTTGAATCTCGAAGCTTAACTACCAGCAAAACCAAATGAAACAATAACCATGCTAGGGTGACAGCCCGATGGGAGAGTTATGGAGTGACATGCATTTACTTCATGTCGCTTCCATCTTCCTCCGCATTCAATTTCGAAGTACACGACAACCAACGATCACCGATACCATTAACCATGCCATTAATACTAGCCATTGAAACTTGCGACATATTGCTGGCTAAATGCACCTGATATAACTCCAATAATTCATATAGCTACTAACCATTTCTAGTTAGGACTAAGACTAACTTCTTTTCATTTGATTTGTGCATAACTTCTTAACATAGCATAGTATAGCCCCTTTCTTTTGGAATTTTTTGTTATAAGTCTCTTTCTATTTCTTTTGTTTCATGTTGTTACTAACATGTGTCTTGTGCAGGTGTAGCAAGGTAATAGTCATGGTGATATAATCAAATGTAAAAACTATAGTATATGCCACTCATAACATATAACTAGAGCTTAAAATAACGTAACATCACATAAAATGCATTATCCACCTACCATTATGTCAAAACAAAACCATGACTGCATCATCAACCATATAAGACCTTGTAAGTAGTATCGAAACAACAACATAAAAGTGTGATATGACCATCTTCAAGCCTCCAGTAATACAAGGGGATCCCACCTACTACTATTATATCTTATTAGCATAGTTTAAATAATAGGCTTTAGCAATACTTTGCGGGCGAAATTTCTCGTTGTGATTTTTATCATCAACAAGCTTCTTCTTCATTCTCACCATAAGCAATATCCCAAAATGAATTTAATTGTTGTTTTGCAGGCTCATGAGATTCCTGAGGTTTTTCTTATTTTTCCTGATGTTCTTCTCCTTCTTCATCGGCTTCAGTCATATTCTATATTTCCCAGGTTTGGAGAGCCTGAAAAATATCTTCCATGTTAATGGATTCCATCTGCGAAGGGGTGATTTTGTTGGTTGGTGTCATGTTTTTATATTTCTTGGGGGGGAACCTAAATTTTTTTTTCTGGTTAGAGGATCCTTCTCCGCCACCTTTTTTCAAGTCTATTAGATCGTTTGATAACTTCTTAATGATCCTATAAAGAGATTCCATATCCATTGAATAAGAATGCCTCTTATCTTCACTGGGTTTAGATACAAATGTTTTAACCTTACCTTTGTCTTTAGAGGGCTCTGAGTTAGAAATGCCTTTTAAACTCATCATATTCTTCTCAAACTTAAGGGCCTCTTGGAAAGATTCCTCTAGAGTTCTTTTTTTAGAGGTTTTTACATACATGGCCATGGACATAGGTAAACCGGAGGTGTAGAATTCAATATTACATATTCAACGGGTTTTGAGGCACATGGGATTCATTTTAACATAGTAAGGAAATGTTGATTGTAATCCGTAACCAATTCTTTCGAATTCATATTGACTCTCGATAGTTATAGAACCCCGGTGGATGGTGTTTTGTTTTCCTCTAACTTCCCGAGAAAACTGGCTTCAAAGGTTCTCCAATTTGTAATGGAGGCTTCTTCTAGAGAGAAATACCAGGTCGAAGTTTTCTCTTCAAACATAAGGGGAAATAAACAATATACAATGTCAAATGTCAAATGTTGTGTAAACTAATAGCCAACGAGAATTTCTTCACATGGTTTTCAACTGAATCTTTTTTTTCAGGGTCAAATTTTGGTAGGAACTTGTCAGGGTGTTTGGGCATATCAAGATGGATCCCTGGTATAGCGACTGTGTCAACTAACAACCAAGGATGGTAGGGAGGTGGATTCTATTTTTCATATTCTCCAGCCATGTTTGGGGGTTGATATATGATAATCTGATGTGGGTTGTTTTCGGGTTCTCTCTCAGATTTGTCTCTTTCCTCGGTTTTTTCCTCCAAATCTTCTCTTGAAGTGTAAGGGGGTGACTTGGGAGGTGAGGGTGGTATACCTCCTACTCCAATGACCAACAAATCATATTCAAGGTCAAATTCAAAAGTCTTGGGAAAATTATAAGTTTCTTCAGGAATGTGATATTTAGAGGTTCCAACCAAATGATTTTCTTGATAGGAGTTTGGGTCGGTGAAGTAGGGGTCTGTATGTCGAAGGTCTTCTTGATTTTCAGGCATAGAGTAGTCTAACAGTAGCTATATGGTCTGCCTTCTAATTTGTCTGGTCAGGTCATGGTTGGCATTTTGATTTGAGTGTCTGAATATGGCATCAATCTATGAGATGGTTAGGATACGAGGTTGTGGGAAGAAAAGGTAGGATTGGAAAGAGCATAAGTGTGGTGAGTGTTGACCTGAGCTAGCATGTTCAAAACATACTTTGGAGGAAGGATAATGTGTTCAAAGCGAACTTTGTGAGAATTACTTGACGAGGAAATTCTTAGTTGCGAGATAGGATGGGAAGGGTTTGAGCTTCTATTTGCATCCATTCAGTTATGTTGCCCTCCTTCTAGAACCATTTATGTTGACGTTCCAGAATGAACTGTTCAATCAAATGAGGGAAAACACCCGATGGAAGGTCCCAATTAGAGCCACTCTCATTTGGAATATCAATTCCGAATATATTTTGGTCGGGATACCGATCTAACTAATATACTAACTAAATATGAATCTAAGAACCAAATGTTCTCATATGAATTAAAAATAAAAATTCTAACTAACTAATTCTAATCTAATATGAATGATTACAATTCTAAGATGAATTCTCTATTTAATTCTAAGCTAACCTATATTGATCAGGATCAAACTAACAAGGATGAATACAATGAAATATTTATATTACTTTCATAGAAGAAATTCATAATACAAGTAACATGAAAGTTCAAGAACATGACTAGTTAGAATCAAGTAATTGATTAGTTAACTGCATCATACTTTCGTTGTACTCACTTTGAAAATCATGGTAATTGGGAATAATGAAAACATTAATTCAAAAATAATTTGTAAACTAATATTCACTTACTATAGTAATAGACATGCATAAATAGAATACTCACATTCATACATATCGACACCATAATCTCTAACAAAAATGTCTTCAGGTTCAAATTAACTTGTAGTAACCAAAATCCCTTCTAATGGACAATCTTCCCTTTTGTAATGCGTTATTGTTTACATCATTTTATTTGCAATCATGAAATCAGGGCAATTTTACAAAAAGAGACTCTTCATATTTCGAATCGAAAAATAAGATTACAATAACTGATGAAGGCAACATCTAGAAGAAATTGTGAAATTTGTAATCATGAGCTACCTTGTTCCTATAGTTGATCCCGATATTCTTTCCAGAGGGAATGATATCTTAATATGATTTTGAGTTTGGTTGATTGTAATCTTTCCAAGAATAACTCTTCGTTGCAAAATTTGGTGTATACTTCTTGGTATAACTAGTCTGTTGCTTTTTTGACAAAGAATTGGATTTTGTGGGTGAGTTGGGCGAGACTCAACAGGTGTTCTTCAATTGATTCTCTCTCAAATTGACACATATTCTGAATGTTCGTATGGTTGGTTTTCTTGTGTTCCTCCACCTCAACCATTATTGTGTTAGCAAATGTTGTTTCTTCTATGGACAACATTGGTCATATACTTGCTTCTTTGACGAGATCGATTGAACTACTCCATTGCCTTGAACAAGTGTCCACTGCTGTCTTTTGGGTGATATGTACACTCTTGAAGAGAGGTTTGAAATTTTCAAAGAGCATCTGGCATCTAAGATTTTTCCTCTTGGAATATACTGGTAGTGTGGTAGGTGGAAATTTGTACATATCCTGCGAACTGAGAATTTCCTCCAAGGCTTCACTTGCTTCCTGATGCCTTTCTTGATTTTATACCAATGTGATTTGTATCTTGAGTTGTTCCTCTCGCTCAACCCCTATGTTATTTATTATATCAAGGATTTCATTCTTTCTTGTTGTGAGTTCTTCACTCAATACTAATGCCTTTGTTTTGATAGATTCTATAGTACATGTTGATACTCTGGTCTCTTCTATGGTTTTCTTGAGTTTCTATTTTTCTTATTCTAACTCATTGTTTTGGTTGTCTCATTGGATTTTCATCCTTTTCTCGAATTCTGCATTCATCTAGTTTCTTTGTGATTGCAGATATCTGTTCATATTTTTTGTATTGAGACTATCAACTACTTTTGTGGCTTTTTGGAAATCTATGGTAACCTTGTCTTTCACATCTCTCATATCTCTCTCTAGTTCAATGACTCTATTTTTGGTAGTGTTGAGGGATTTGGCTACCTCAAGGATAGATGAGACATTTATCTCTGTAAAATCATGGAGTGCAGAGGCTGCTTGAACTGTGTTTTCTTTAGGATAATTCAATGCTTTCCATTCTGCTACCCTCTCTGTAGATGATTTTGACCTCATGTCTTCTCCTCTTTTCCTCTTGTCCGATCTCTTCTTGATACTTCTTGTCATGTTATCAAAATAGTAGTCTCCAATGGAAACTACAAAGCCCTCAAAATTCAGGGCTTGGGAGGAGAAGGGGAAATCTCCTAAAATAGTACATATGGGAGTGTATTCTTGAGGGGGTATGTTCACAATGCCCATATTGGGCGTTGTTGGAGAGATAGGGGTTTGGATTAAAGTATGCAATTTTTGTTTCTTCAAAAACTTGTCTTCCTTATTCTTAGCTTCATTTTCATTAGCTACCAATTTTTCCTCTGCCTCATCAGTCAATCTCTTGGATTCTACTTCATCAACCAATCTCTTAGCTTCTACCTCATCAAMCAAACTCTTGGCTTCTATATCATCAGCTAATTTCTTGKCTTTGGCTTCTTCTTATTCCTTGTTTTGGATTTCAGCTTGTTGTTTCATGTGCTCATGTTATTCTTTGYTCTTCRCCTCCTAAGCTTGTCTTCTCTAATAATCCTTCTCAGGTTGGAGTATTTTTTGTTCTAACTTTTCCTCCTTACTAGTTTTATCCTACTCTCTAGTGATGTTAGTGTCCTGCTCTTGCTGGAGCAATATATGGAACTAGTTTAGAGTTACCCTCTTGATCTCTTCTTGTTCATGTTCAAGTTCCTTCTTGGCAGCATCATGGGGTAAGTTATGCATGATTTCATGATAAGAGAGGATACCCTTAAATGTTTCCTCTTCAAAACTAACCACATGGATGTTGGAATGGGTGATACCAATATACCTCACATGGTTGATTTCAATCTCATGAGGATCATGCCCTTTGGGATCTCCTAGGAAAAGGATTAACTCTTGCAGGGACTTCACTTCTTTCCTTGCATGTTGGCCATTGGAAATAGTGTAACTTTTGATGTGGATAGGGACAACTAACCAAAGTGTTTTGTTGCTAATTTGCAATAGTGCAGTGACCCCTGACCCAATGGTTTGGTATGCAATCTCCCTCATCAAAAAACAGTCTAGGAAAAAGTAGTGTAAGAGGTGTGGGGCTCCATTGGTTCTACACACCCTGATATATGAATAATATTTATAGAGAAACTAGTCAACTACCCCTTTCATCCCATTCCTGGCTTCGAAGGAAATTTTGTGTCTTGGGAAACCAAACATAATAGAGTCTGGAGGGGCTAGGAAGAGATTGCATATGTCATGAAAGTGTTTTATGTAATTAATGCTCCATAACTCAAAGTAGTATACATGGACGGGGGGTTGGCTTCGGTTCCAGTTCCACCCCAGGTCAAGAAATTGTACAGAGGAGAAGATGGTATCAATCATGTAGGCCGACATATAAAAAAATGGCTTCTTCATACCTGGGAGATTGTTCATGTGTAGACATATGTTGAGAGCCAGGATGTCTGTCCAATTGAATACTTTCCCTATATTGACGATGGTCTATGCCAAAGGCACCCAATCAATTTAAAAATGTGTACTCTTTTCTTCTCCATATAGTCAACATAGAATGGCTACCAAAATTGTTTAGGGCGTCTTAAGCCTATGAGTGGGAACTAATTTCTAGCCTTGTTTTAGGGTCTCATCTTCATCGTCCCACTCGTGCTTTATTTGCTTAGATGGTCCTTTACTTTCTTAGGCAAACCATTTTAACAACGGCTCATTAAGAGAGCATGTGAAAGTGGGAAGATGATATCTTGAGTCGATTTCTTCAGTGCTAATGGACTCTACATGCTTCTCTTGTTTTCTCGCAATGGTCATTGTTGTTATATCAAATTGTTTCAGGCACCATTGTGTTTCCTCATTGTATGGGAAAAGTGGTGGTTGGGCGGCTAATAGATGGGTGTCGCTTCTTAGGATATTCTGATATCCTGTAGATTTATTCATAACTAGGGTTGTGGTGATTAGTATCAGTCACCAACACTTTAATTGGTCAATATAATGATTCAGGTCCTGCAGTTGACTGGAAGTAAACTGAGCCCTTTGGTATTTTTGGATTCTAGCTTGTCATGATTGATTATTAGTTGTTCATGTATTACCACATTGAAACAAGTATCAACATGATAAACATAACATTCTAATTGTAACAACAAAAACATATAAAAGATAAAATGGGTTGTCTGTGATTAAGTGGCAACAATAACTATGCAGTAACCCTTAGTGAAAAATCAAGAAAGAACAAATGTTTCAGAAACTTATGGCGTAAGGTATGTCTAAAGAGGGTGGTTTATATATTTTAAATCACATTAAAAAATCGTAAATGCGCCATAACTCGACTGTTTATGAGAATCGTTTCTAAATCTGGTATCAATCCTTGTCATTAATGCTCATTAAGGGTGGCATTTTTTGGAATTCATGTATCATAGGTGGCGAAAGGTTGAGGTTCAAAAAGACCATCATCGAATTCATGCATTCAGAGAGGGAAGGATTGCGTATTAATATGAGCTTTGATGGGAGGGGTATTGAAATCATATTCCCTTATATTTAGAAAGGCATGTCAACTTGAGAAGTATGAAACATTGCAGGATGGGTGGGACCTGTCAGAATCTTAGCATCGAAGGTCATCAATGTGAGGTTCAAGATAAACCCCAAAGAAAGGGCATCACAAGAATATTACCTTTTCTAAAAAGGTGTGCCGAGAATACTCTTTGAAAGACTTCAAAGAAAATCCATCAGAGTTCATCCCTTAGAATTCCATAGGATAAGGAAATGTTTGGACCCCAAAAAAAGTGGTATTGAAAGAATATACCTTTATCCTGGAAGAATGTGCCAAACGTGTACATGGGAGGGCTCGAAAAGGCTACAAGAGTTAGAGTTTCGTAGTTTGAAAGGATGAGAGATGAACTGGACTCTGACAAAAATGGTGTCGAAGGAATATTCCTTCAATAACTTGGGATAGTGATGAGTCCCAAAAGAAATAAAATGCAATTTATTGAAGAATGATAAATGGGGAACAAAAGGGCCCAATCTTAAGATGCCACTTGGGGAGGTAGCGATTAGATAGGTCGTTCTGACTCGAGGGTGTCGAGTACATGTCGGGTTTGAATCTATCCATTCATGGGATGCCATGTAAGGAGTAGAGTTGATGTTTCAGAGCTATCAGAGTGCGAGGATTGGAGTTCTGGGTGGTGTGTGGAGTGAAATATTCCGAAGAACATGATTCTGACATACCCCTTTTTGATGAGAACAACAGAAAGGTTTCTGTCGAAATAAAATATGGTGTGAGTCTTTTTTTGAATCAATCATGACTTAGGAAAAGGGTAGAAGATTCAAATGAATCATGTCATCTAAGTAAAACCAAATATCGGGTCTTTACTGTGAGGGAGCAGAACGCTAAAATTGGGGACTAGAGGTTGAATAGTGCAGTATTAGGGGGACTATTTTATGACTGCTTCCAAAGGGTTGTTATTCACAACGAATGCATAAACTTTATAAGTTATAGAAAAAAAAATTCTTCAAGCTCATATCTCCTTAGTGAAGTAGGAAAGTATGCCTTTTAGGAAAAATTTAAGAATAGAAAGAGGGGACCATAAAAACAAAATGGGTCATTGTGGGAGGTGAGCCACAATAGGTTGCAAAGGAAGGTAACACCATCAAGACTAGTAGTCTCATATATGGTGAGTTTTGTTATATTGAATTCTAATTGTATTTTGTAAGTCTATTTATTGATAATATTGTGGAAAATAACTTATATGAATGGTATTTCCTTTCGATTCTCTAAAAAGGTGAACCATTCCTTGACACAAGAAGACTCGAGCTTCCTCAATCTTGAACAAGAGTAAGATAACATTTATAAATGCACTTGGTTATGGAAAGGGTGGTGGGGGTCAATGATTAAACCATTATGTATCTTGGGCATGTGCCATTTTTTGTACAAGGTACCATTGTGTGTCTTGGGAACAAGGTGCCATTATTTCTAGTTTGGCCACAAGGTGCCATTATGTATCTTAAGCATGATATTCCATTTTGGAAAAAATGTACAATTGGGACAATTTTGAATACATATAAATGGATTTGGACATGTATAATGACTTGTTTATGTCTTAGTTTTTTAGTAATATTGTGCTATTATTCACCAATATTTAATACATGTAAATGTATTTGGACATGTATAATGACTTTTTTATGGTTTAGTTTTTGAATAATATTGTGCTACTATTCACTTTTTTTTTTTTATTTGATGTTGATAATGAATGATGTTGATGATGAATGGTGTTGATGAATGTCCATTGGAAACTAAAAGAAAATATTTAAGAGGTGGATGCACTCGGCATGTTAGGGGAATTTCCTATTCCCTGCCTAAATTTTGACAGTCTTTGAGAGCCTAATATAGGTGATCTAAATACAAATTCACCCATTCAACCTAGATTTTAGCATGTGGGATAGTTTATGGAAAAAAAAATCTTAATGGGTTTGATGCACCACTCCAAATTTAACCAAATTTGAAAAGGAAGACTCAAAAATTAAACCCATGCAAGATAATGCAACTTCTTTCTTTATCAACTAAGAAATCCTAGTCCACTAAGATAAGACTATAAGGAAATTTTTGTAAACCCATAATTTTCTACTAATTACATCATTAAAGTATACTAAATCGTATACAAAAAGAAACCTTTAGTCGTGATTTAGATAGAATGCACATAACATCCATGGGATGCATGGATTTAATCTATGTAATTGGTCATGGGATGCATGGACTTCATGGGATATAAGGATTTTC
Source organism: Picea engelmannii (assembly GCA_009831015.1). NCBI lineage: Eukaryota > Viridiplantae > Streptophyta > Pinopsida > Pinales > Pinaceae > Picea > Picea engelmannii. The sequence goes on from ML846868.1 coordinate 30,591, forward strand.
ACATGAAGTGTTATATACATCAATATCAATGTAAATTGGATTGAGATCAAATTTGTTACCTTTTTCATACATATTTGGTACAAAATTGTGGATTCTTTCAATGCCATGATGTTCCTCACCATTTACAAAATTCATATCCATGATGGATGGAGTGTGTGTTGTAAAATTATTATCACCCAACAAACAAGAAACTAGTTACCTAGGGTTTAAGGAAAGACAAGATTCAACAATAAAGCATGCATGATTCCCAATGATCATTCCTCTCAATGATGGAAAATTTAAAAATATTTGAACTTATCAAAATAACCTTCTTTTCCCTCTTCATTCACTAGGTTATTGGTCCAATGTTCTCATATATTCGTATAGCTATTTTCTTCTAGTCACCTTTTGATAACTCTACTATTGAACTTGCAATATTTAAACCTTTTATGCATGACTCTTTTCTTCAATTTTCAATGTCCTTATACTCATAAGAATTAACTACACACTATAAGTCAATAAATCCCTTGAATACAATGTTCAAAAGGAATTGATGTGAATAAATCAAATAGATATTATTTACAACTCACAAAATCCCATGTTGGTGTTGATTAATTGGGTTGGTTGTCATTGATTTCAACCCTTGAAGCAAGTCTGGTAGCCCCAACAATATGGATAAGGGACTTCAGTTTTATTGATGTATAATAGTATGAAGATTACTATATTTGCGGGTAAGACTATTGTAGATGGATAGTACATGTCATTCCATTTACGGTGATATGTGTAACATCACATAACTCCTCACAGTTAGAGAGTTATGACCTTGTGAAGTTGGAGAATCCTCATGAGTTATCTAGAAGTTAAAGAAATCAAAATTATTCTAGAAGCTCCTATAAGAAGTTGACTAGTCAAGTGAGTGAAACTAGGAGTTAATCATGGGTTAACTTGTTGCAATAAGAAAATAATTTAAAAAACATAGTTGCAACTAGAAGTGGAGAGTTTACTATTTGTAGCAAAGTGGGTTAGCCCTAAAATAAGGAAATTGGGTTAAGTTGGTTAGAAGGTAACCCCTTAAGGAAGCTACATGGAAGTATAAATAAGAGAGAAAGGCTCTCCTGTTATCACCTATTGAGCACATTGAATATCTAATATTGTGTAAGGTTTATTGTATATACTCATTGATACATATGAAGTTTTGCAAGTCTGAGGTAGAACAAAGGGTTGATGTCAAAAGTTTCAGAATTATAGAAAATACTGAAAAATCCCTAGTTTTTGAGGTGTACGCAGGCTGCAATGGAGGAGGGTGCATATGTATGCAGTATAGCAATATAATAGGGTGTGTACATGAGGGTAAAGCCATAAAACTTGAGAAGATGAAGATGTTAGGTCTCCAAAGTCTAAAAGCAAGCTCCAAGGAAGGTCTACAGTGATCAGGTACATCGGATCTATCTACTGGTTCAAAAGGTATGTATTATTTCTATGAGTAGTTTGATTTTTTTGTCTACATGAGAAATGGTTATGGGGGTTTGAGCATTTTCCCTAGAGAGATTAGTGTTTGTATGGGACTTTCTGTATAAGTCAGATCTACATAAATACATTGCTAGTATAATCAATATTTATCATTGATACATCTTGTTAGTGTTGAGGCACATCTTGTACTTCTTGGCATATGATTAAGGGTTTTTGTGGTACATGGTTGAGAGCTTGTATTTGTGAAGTGGTTGATGTATTGAAAGAGTGTTTATCACTAAGGGTTTGATGTCTAGTTCATGTGAGGGTAATTATACTTGTTCATGATTACACATACTTGTATGGCACATGACTAGAGAGATATAAATACATTTGGTTAAGGGATATGTATGAGGATGTATGCACAAGGCATAGTTACAGTCTAGACACAGTGACAGGTTGCAGGTTGATGTGACATAGGCTAAAGAGGGTCATAGTTTTGAGAGAGAGAAAACCCTAGTTTTCAGAAAGTATACGCAGGTTGCAATACAAATAAGTCACGTACATACGCGAGATGTAGAATAGATAGGGTGTGTACATACACACACTGCAGAATAGATAGGTCATGTATTTGTTGGTTTTGTTTGGTACAGAATCAGTTCAGGTACAGGTTAATTACTGGGTAGTGGTATAGGTTGACTACAGGTTAGTGGTATAGGTTGGTACAAGTTTACAATGGTATATCTCATAGTGATAGTGTGGCAGTGGTTTCTTGATTTGACACTTATATTTCAGGGTGGCAGGATGGGAAAAGGATAGGTGGTTGTATCCACCTTCTAGTTGTAGTCTAAGAACATATGGGGTTGTAGCCTCCTTCTGGTTGTAGCTAGAGAATTGGGGAGTTGTAGCTTCCCTTAGGTTGTAGCCTGGAAATATAGGGGGTCAAAGCCTCCTTCCAGTTGTAGGTGGAGAACAAAGGAAGTTGGTGCTTCCAATGAATTTAATTATTAAAGACATATAAGAAAAAGTATTATATGGTTTTATCCTGCATTGGGTTTCCACATAAAAATACTGGTTTATTGTGTATGTGTATGATTTTTCATTTGTTCATGGTTTATTTTCTCTGCATTTATTGAATGATAATGTTATATTGATCATAAATATCAATAACACTTGCATACTGTGGTTAAAAAGATTAAAAATATATATTACCGATTCACCCCCCATCTTAGTAATCCAACAATTGGTATCAGAGTAGGTTCCTTTAGAAATCAGTTTAACCAATAAAAGTTAGATCATGGAGAGTAACACTATGCATAAAAATGGAATACCATGGTTTGATGGACATAACTATGCATTCCAAAGAAGAAGAATGAAAACATATGTACAGGCACAAGGACTTGAGTTTTGGAAATCATTTGTATATGGATACAAAGAACTAGCAGTTCCGCCAACAAATGACAATGGAAAGAAACTCAATCTAAATAATTCAAAAGCCACAAATGCACTTTTTAATGGTCTTTGTGATTCGGTATATACCAAAGTTATACATTGTAGCTCCGCTAAAGAGATTTAGGATAAACTTCAAAATATTTATGAAGGAGATTCAAAAGTCAAAGAAACAAAGATTCAAACTTACAGAGGTCAGTTTGAACAACTAAAGATGAAGGAAGATGTGAATATTTCAGCTTACTTGTTACAAGTTGATGAAATAGTGAATGCAATCATAGGATTAGGAGAAGAAGTTGATGAATCTGTAATTGTTCAAAAGGTACTAAGATCTCTTCCAATGGTATTTGATCTTAAGATCTCAACACTAGAAGAAAGAGCGGATATAGACTCAATAAGCATGGATGAACTGCATGGAATCTTCACAACCTTTGAAATGAGAACTAAACGGGAAAATATAGGTATAAAAGAAGCGACATTCAAAGAATCCAAAAGGTCAAATCAAAAGGGAAAGAAAAAGGAAAAATAATATAGCAACAACAATGACATCTCGGAAGACGATGAAGAAGTGGCCAACTTTGTCAGAAGATTGAAAAAGGGAACCGATGACAGATATAAAGGTAAGATTCCATTGATTTGTTTTAAATGTGATGGTATTAGTCATTTTGATAACAAATTTCCTCACAAGAAAAAGAAAATAAATGAAGAGGATGATTCAAACAACAAAAAAACATATAAAGGCAAAAGAACAAAAAAGAAAGTCTTCAAGAAAAAATTTTGCACCAAAGAAGATTGCTCCTCATCATAAGAAGATGAAGTCAGTGAAAGTGAGACATAAAGATTTCTATTCATGGAAACAGAAGACTCCAATAAATAAGACACTAAAGAGGAGTATGAAGAAGCATAAGTTGATTACAAAGAAGAACTGTTGAGTGCTACAGAGGTTATTAAAAGAGAAAAAAAGAAAAACAAGAAACTCCAGGAAGAACTAGACAACAAATAAGACACTCAGAATTCAAGCTATGAATAACTAGTGCATATGATCACTAAATTAAAGGTTCAAATAGAATAATACAAAATAATCTAAGTAGCACTCAAGGAACAACTGGAAGAAAAAGACAGGATCATTGGAAATTCGGAGGCAGAGGTTGTTACATTGAGAAAATATCTTCAACATAAGAACATGTAGAACAGTTCAAAGTTTTTGGATAATATTATCAACAGTCAAAGGCCACATCATGACAAGTCTGGGCTATGATACAATCAGACAGAAACAGGATCAATTTCCAAAACCACAGATAAAGAAACAAAACCAAGAAGCTATGCAAAGATAGTTAGATGAGACACAAAGTTTTACAGTGAAGATCAGATGGACACTCCTCCACCTAGAAGAGTCATATTTCAAAATCAGGGAAGGTTAGAAACAGGCAGGCCTTAGGATGAAGACAGATTCAGAAGAGAAACTCCTTTCATAAGATCTTCAACTCCCAGGTATCAAACTATGTTTTTTGGTTTATGTTATGCATGTAACTATTTTGGACATAAAGCTATAAATTGCAGAGATAATAGAAGGAATAGAAATTAATTTGAAAGTCATGCACAAAATGGTTATCCAATAAGGCCTAGTGAAACACAGATAAGAAACTACAACAGGTTTTAATCATTGAGCATTGAAGTGGAATGATACAAATGCAACAAATTTGGACACATGGCCAAATATTGTAGAATGACAGTCCCTCTAAGAGAATCAAAACAGAATAACAAAATTTATAGACATGAACCTCAACAGAGAATATGGATAAGAAAGAAGGATCAGTTTAACAATGAAGAATGTACACTCACTCTACAAGCTAAACACAAGAAACATGGCTGGCATGTTGACAGTGGTTGTTCAAAGCACATGACGGGTGATGAAGACAAGTTTCTTACATTAAGAAAGGAAAGAGATGGATCTGTCTCCTTTGGAAATAATGACTCAACTAGAATCATTGG
>ML846869.1:0-25021 GCA_009831015.1 Picea engelmannii
AACAACTAAGAGAAAACCTACACATTGTTACCTTATATATGTATTCTCGTCACTTTAGAGATGAAGTAATAAGGGGGAATCTAGGTGACCCTATGGGCAAATGAGACAAAAAGTGAGATGATGAGATGAATGCCCCTATTGGTCAAGTTGCTATGTGGAAGATGGCTTTGATGGCACGTCTCCGAAGTGGTTTAGGGTTTCCAAGTCTTTGGGTACCTGCAGAAAGTGTTTGTACCTTCCCTAATTTCAGCAGTGAACAAAGATATATATTAGCAATGAAATCAAGTAACTACTGCAAATTAAACCACTTAAAGCATTAAATATTAGTTGAGCTATGATGTAATGTTTCTGAGCCAAATTTTTTGCTCAGAACATTAATTGTTTATTGTTGTTATGTTGTTATGTTGTTCATGTGTTTGCAGGTGTATCCGTAAGATGTGCATGGATTATTCAATGTGATAGACCAATAGATATGAAGCATACAATCATAAGAAATACAAAGATATAAGAACACCAGTAGAGAATCAAAATGTCAGATTTGACCTTTATTTAGATAGTAAGAGGCTCCTATATACAAGAGAACTGCAGATATGGGAGAAAGCCCCAATCATAGAAAAATGGGACTCTAGTCGATACAATAAGAAAAACAATACAAGATGAATGCCTCCCAAAGGTTGTAAGAGAAGAGATCTGAGCCTCCAAAGGCCACCGGCAAGTAGATCTGACTAAACATAGAAGACCCTGATCAAAAAACTATCAAATCTCCCCAACTGGATGAGTTTCGCCCTGCTCTGGAGGTTGCCAAACCCTCAATATTTTGGCCTACACTATCAAATCTCCCCAACTGGATGAGTTTCGCCCTGCTCTGGAGGTTGCCAAACCCTCAATATTTTGGCCTACCCTCTCATGACCTCCAAAACCTCCAAAACTCACTCAGAATGTAAATCGGGCTGCTAGAAACCCCTCGAATCAATCTCAAGTTGATCTGAGTGAAGCTACTCCTCCAAATGGCTAACCCCTAAGTTGGATTGCACCCTCCCTGGTTTGATAAAGTCAAGAGGTTATGTTTTCCCCTCTAGACACCTCCAAATGCTACCAAACTCGGTCACATCATATATCGGGCCACTGCTACCATGATACTAAAGTCTCAAACCAGTCTATGAAGATTTGACCCTCCAAACACTGAAAATACCTTTCTGCAGAATGTCCTCTTCCTCCTCAATGTGTGCCAAGCTCATAGAAATAAACTGCAAGGAAAAAACCCTCTAGAATATACCACAAATGATGTCAGGGACCCTTCGAAGAGAATGCAGGTGCTAGATTTCCCAAATGCCTCTTGCTTTCTCCAAATAGAACTAGAACCTCCAAGATGGTGCACCCCCTAGATGGAAACCCCCCTAGGTTACACCCTAACCTAGTGAATGCTTGTAGAACCAACCTACAACACTATAGAATGGTGTGGGAGGATTATTTCACCTCCGGGACCAAGCCTAGATCAAGGAAGGTGGGATCTTTCACCACCAAGTTGATCTCTAGGGTTTTAGACTCAAAACCCTCAAGATTGATTGTGCTCAAGAGCTCCAATGAAAAAATGATAATAATCCAAAATGAATAAGGAGTGCACCCTGCCCTTTTCTTTATAGCTCCAATCTATCCCCCCATTGAGTTAGTTTTACCCTTAGGGTTAACTCTTAACCTAACTCATCCTTTCTATTTCTTCATTGAGTTACCCTTTTTCCACAAAGTCAACTTGACTTTAGAATATTATGATTCATGGTTGACTTTGTCTCCAATACACCTGAGACTATAGTCTAGTGGGGAAATCTAGACCACTAAGTCTCTCCAACCCTCTTCATCAAGAGGTGGGGGGCATTACTGTCTCCTCTGCTAGAAATTTCTTGCCCACAAGAAATTATGAACCTGTCTCCTTAATCAACTTCTCTCCTTCCCACATGGTATCCTCCACAGGTGGGTTATTCTGCTTAACCAGATATTCTCTTATGCTCCTTTTTATTAGCTTCCTCTCCATGAATTCCAGTATCTCCTTTGGTATCAGTACCAACTGTCCTTTTATATCCATGGGTGGAAATTCCTCGATGGGAGTGATGTGCTTGTCGATGGCCCTCTTCAAACACGAAACATGAAAGACAATATATATTTTGCTTCTCTGGGGAAGATCCAACTCATAAGCTACGACCCCTACCATCCTGTTGAATTTGTATGGGCCAAAGAAATGGGGTTGAAGTTTTTCTGCACCACTTCTCTTGATTGATTCTTGTCGGTACGGTTGTAGCCTCAAATAAACCAATTCTCTGACCTCAAAGGTGCGTTCAACTTTGTGTTTGTCTTCCTGTACCTTCTACTGATTTTGTTCCCTCTGTAGGTGATCCTTCAATTCCCCAAGGATGTCCTAACTCTGTTGAATCCAGTCCTGAACCATGGGAGCCCTATTGTCAGCGAAAGAAATATCTACAAAGGAGAGAGGGTTATAACTATATAAGGCCCTGAATTGAGGCATACCGATGGACATATGGTGAGTGATGTTGTAACAGTATTCCCCCAAGTGAAGCCATTTGACCCATGCCTTTTGTTGTCCTGCCACATAGTTTATGATGTAGTTTTCAACCCATTTGTTGACTATCTTTGTCTGACCATCTGCCTATGGGTGATAACTGGTACTAGGTGTCAAGGCCATAGCCACCAGTCTGAAGAGCTCTTGCCAAAAGGTGCTCATGAACCTGCTATCTCGGTCACTCACTATGGTTTTGGGAAATCCATGCAATCTGAAAACTTTCCTGAAGAAAAGGTCTACAACCTGTGTTGCACTGAAATCTGTGGAAATGGAAAAAAAGTGTGCAAACTTCGTCAACCTATCCACCACTACGAAAATGCAGTCCTTGCCATGTACATTGGGCAGCCTTGTGATGAAATCCATGGATATTCTCTCCCACTTCTGCTCCGGAATGGGAAGTGGTTGTAGTAGTCATGTTGGGTGAGTGTGCTCATCTTTGTTGGCTTGACAAGTGTTGCACTCCTTGATGTGGTTCATCACATCTTCTTTTAGACCCTTCCAAGAAAACCTCTCCCATACCTGTCTGTATGTATTGACGATCCCTTGGTGCCTTGCCACTGGTGAATCATGGCGTGCATGTAACACCTTGGCCTTGAAGGTTGATTCAGGAACCAAGAAAGTTCGGCCCTTGTAGTAAATGATGTCATCCACAATCCTGAAATTGTCATCTACCACCTGTCCATCCATTATTTCACAAGAAAATTTGTTCTTCGAATACTCCTCCAATCTACTAAAATATCGGTCATGGCATAAACCAATGGTCTCCTGGACAAAGCATCTTCTACCACGTTATTCTTCCCTTTCACAAATTCTATGTTGAAGTCATAGGCATGTATCTTGCTCACCCACTTTTGTTGCCTTTCATTCAAGTCCTTCTGCTCTAGGAAGTACTTGAGGTTGCTATGATATGTCCTCACAATAAATTTTTCTCCAACTAAATACTTCCTAAACTTAGCCAATGCATGCATGACGGCTAGCATTTCTTTGTCATAGATGGTGTAAAGGAGCTCAAGACCTCTCAACTTCTGAATTTCATAGACAATTAGATGTGTTTTTTTGCATCAGTATGGCTCCAATGCCTACCCTTGATGTGTCACACTCCACTGTGAAGGGTTGTGTGAAATCCGGAAGTGCTAATATCGTGCATGTACTCATTACCTTCTTCATTTTTTCAAAGGTGGCCTGTGCTTCTAGGCTCCTTGTGAAGGTCCCTTTCCTGGTCAAATTGGTCAAAGGTGCACAAAGTTGAGAAAATCCTTTGACAAACCTCATGTAATAACAACAAATGCCCAAAAACCCCTTCAACTCAATGAGTGTCTTTGGTGTGGGCCAGTCGACGATGTCTTGTATCGTTTCTTGATGTACCTGTACCTCCTTTACTATGATAATGTGTCCTAAGTAAAGGACCTTTGTCATCCCAAATTCACATTTATACTCCTTTGCATATAAGGATTTCTCCTCCATGATAGTCAGAATTTGTTCCACATGCTGAAGGTGCTCCTCCTAAGTCTTATTGTAGATCAGTAAATCATCAAAGAAGACTAATAAGAACTTCCTTAGTTGCTTGTTGAACAAATGATTCATGCATGATTGGAAAGTGGTTGGAGCATTAGTCAACCCAAAAGGCATGACCAAAAACTCATAATGCCCATAATGACACCGGAAAGCAGTATTGGAAATGTCTTGCTCCCTCATTTTAATCTGATGGTAGACGGAGCGCAGGTCAATCTTAGTGAAGTAAACTACTCCATGGAGCGCATCCAATAGCTCATCAATCTGTGGGATGGGGTATATGTTTTTTATGGTCTTCTTGTTTAGGGCCCTATAGTCAATGCACATGCGCATTGTTCCATCTTTATTTTTCACTAGCACCACTGAAGATGCAAAGGGACTGGAGCTCGGCCTGATGTGACCCATATCCAACAATTCCTGGATTGTCTTTTCAATTTTGTCCTTGTACTTCTTGGGGTGCCTATAAGGAGTGGTGATGATAGGTTTCGCACCCTCCTCTAACTCTATGATGTGCTCAAACCCCCTACTGGTGGTGCTCCTGGTGATATAGGTTCAAAGACCTTGTTGTGCCTATCCATGATCTTCTTGATCTTTGGTGCATAGTGTGTTTCCCCCTTTTTGTCCACTCTGACTGAAATTATGCAATATGTTGCATAAGCGATGTATTCTCTCTGGAATATGGCCTCCATGCGCTTTGTTGTCACTACCCTTGGTATGTTTCCCGTCATACCCCTGAGAACCACCTTCTTCCCTGTTTCTTCTGTGAAAGACATTTCCATGGTTTTGTAGTTTGTGGTGATTGGCCCCAATGTACTAAGTCATTGTACTCCTAGGATGATGTTGGTGTCTGGAAGATCCATCACATAGAAATCTTGTGCCAACTCATGTCTTCCCAAGGTGAGTTTCATCCCTGGGATGTACCTATCACAAGGCATGGTACGTCCACCTGATACCTCCACATGAAATCCCTCAAATTATACGGTCGGTATGTGCCTTCTTTGCAGTAATGTTGAGTCAATGAAGTTGTGAGAGGCACCTCCATCAATGAGAACTGAAACCTTCTACCCTTGTAACACCCCTCTCATCATGAAGGTGTTGTATTTTGGTACCCCGCTGATGGATGCAATAGTTACCTTCTCCTCTGTTGCAAGGTCGTGACTAGAATCTTCTTCTTTTGTTTGTCCTGGAGTTTCAGACTCCATGTTTTGTATGTGGCCGAAATCCTCATCCTCATCATCTGAGATCACCTCAATATAGTGGGGTTTTCGCTTACCCATGCACTTGTGTGTTGTGTCCCATGGTTCCTTGCAGGTGAAACACAACTGCTTCCTCCTCATTTCCCTCCTACTGGGCTCATCCATCCTACCCCTTCCTCGATCAAACCCCCTTGGGTCTCTTCCCCCTTGGTTATTAGGAGGTATCTTCTCTCTACCCCCTTTATTGGGAGGTATAGGGGTGCATAGCGTCTTAGCTGTTGAACCTAAGTCTTTTTTCCTCCAAGTGGAATCATGCAAGTTGGTAGGCTTAAAGACCTTGACCCAACCCCTCAAGGGTTCCATCAACCCTTCTGTGAAAAGCATCATAAGTATCGCTTGAGACACATCTTGTACTATCATTGCTAGCCTCTGGAACTCCTCTATGTAAGCCTCTGATGATCCTGTCTATCTGAGCTGTGTGAGCTCCCTAAAAGGTAGCTCTAGATCCCCCTGGTCAAATCTGTCAATGATCCTATGTGTGAATTCTGTGTAATATGTGACCCAATGTAGTTAATCCATGATACCACCAATCATGAGCTTTTCCATCTAAGTACATGGTGGAAAATTTCATGGAATCCATCTCTCTCATGGTGTTAAGTTGTGAGTAAGTATCCATCTTATGCACACATGCTTGTGTTGTCACCTTAGCAGATCCACCAAAATAAGGGATCTCTATTTTACCTGCCCTACGCTCTAGTTCAAATTTGGGCCTCTGATACTATTTCGGTTTGCCCCGAAATTTGATCCCGCAATACTGATCTAATGTGACCTATCTCTGAAACCCTGCACTTAGGGCATGATACTCCCTGGCATACTGCTCAAAATTATCCTCAATCTAATCTTCATATTTATGTTATGGTTGAGTATCCAAGAATGTAGGTAGATAGGGTCTAGGAGTGGACATGTTGTATGTTTGTCCTAATGGTGCACCTCCTCCATAGCTCTGTCCCTCAATGTGATAGTGAGGGATGTGCTCCTGTTGTTGTCTATTCCATCCATGAGATCCACTAGCCTCCCTGTTGGCATAAACCTCTAGACCCTTCCCTCTGTGGGTCATCTACATCAAGAGTTGGGATACCCTCTCATGGATTTCACTTACCTTCCTTAGATCTTATGTCATCTCTACTTGTCCCCTATGTACTGTTTCTTGATTCTCCTCTAGATGATGTACCAGGGTGCTCTGTGACAATTTTATGGAGTGTTGCAACTCCTTAGAAAATCCTGCTAGAATCTGTGGCTCACTATCCTCACCTGATCCTTCCATTTTGGCCTTTGCTTCACCTATCTGTTTCCTGCATCTGCCCATGTAAATGCCACTGAACCTTTTCATGCACTAACCCCCACTGGCTGGGAGGATCAAAAGCTCTAATACCATTGTAATGTTCCTTAGCCAAAAAAAATTCTCAGAACACTAATTGTTTATGGTTGTTATGTTGTCCATGTGTTTGCAGGTGTATCCGTAAGATGTGCATGGATTATTCAATGTGATAGACCAATAGATATGAAGCATACAATCATAATAAATACAAAGATATAAAAACACCGGTAGAGAATCAAAATGTCAGATCATACCTTTATTTAGATAGTAAGAGGTTCCCATATACAAGGGAATTGCAGATCTGGGAGAAAGCCCTCTTCCTCCTCAATGTGTGCCAAGCTCACACAAATAAACTGCAAGGATAAAATCCTCTGGAATAGACCAGGAATGATGCCAAGGACCCTCCGAAGAGAACCCATGTGCTAGATTTCCCAAATGCCTCCTGCTTCCTCCAGATCGAACTAGAACCTCCAAGATGGTGTGCCTCCTAGCTGGAAACCCCCCCGGGTTGTGCCCTAACCTAGTGAATGCTTGTAGAACCAACCTACAACACTGTAGAATGGTGTGGGAGGATTATTTCACCTCCGGGACCAAGCATGGATCAATGAAGGTGGGATCTTTCACCACCGAGTTGATCTCTAGCATTTTACACTCAAAACCCTCAAAATTGATTGTGCTCAAGAGCTCCAATGCAAAAATGATAATAATCCAGAATGAATAAGGATTTTGCTCTGCCCTTTCCTTTATAGCTCCAATATATCCCTCCATTGAGTTAGTTTTACCCTTAGGGTTAACTCTTAACCTAACTCATCCTTTCTATTTCTTCGTTGAGTTACCCTTTTTCCACAAAGTCAACTTAAGTTTAGAATATTATGATTCCGAGTTGAATTTGTCCCCAATACACCTGAGACTATAGTCTAGTGGGGAAATCTAGACCACTAAGTCTCTAGAACCCTCTTCATCAAGAGGTGGGGGACATTACATATGAAGCATAAAACATGTAGATAAATTCTCAACAGTTTAGCATAACTTTTAATGGTATTAGATGGTTGTTATGATAAGTTTTTAGAGTATATTTATGAAATCCAAGTCGTTGTGGAAGTGATTTTCTACAACATCAAATTTTAACCATGAAAATAATCAAGTAATCCAACCAAAAGTTCACCAATTAGTAGCACAATGAAAATAATAGGTTACTAGCAAATTTCCATGGTCAAATTACAAGTTAAAGTCAAGAAAAGAAGATGTTTTTTCTGCAGCCCTAATGATGTATATTTTAAGTTGTTATATCTTTAAGAATACCAAGAGAACTAATATGCCCTAGAGGTTTTATCAACCTCAAGGAATCCACAAAAGATTCCAACTTGCACAAGATTGATATCTCACCAAAACATGTTTACCAATGCAAACAATTTGTTTCTCCAATGCACAATTTCAGATTAGTGCATTTTAAAATATGGGTGAATGGAATATTTAAAACACAAATTAGATCAACAAGATACCTACGGAGTAAATCCTCTTACTCCCTAGGGTATGCCAATCAAACTAGGGTAAATCTAGGAGAGTATACACACTTGTATTTGTCCTAGCAACCCTTACCAAAGAAAATGACTTATAAACTTAACAATTAAGATGAAGCTTAATGGAGAGTGTATGCAACATACTTCTCCTAGGGTTTCAACCAACAATAACCAAAAAGAAGCAAGAAATAACTAACAAATGTAGATTTTCCTTACCAATTTGAAGAAGGATGCAAGATCAAACCCTGGTTCACCAAGCATTTACCATTCAAGAGAGAGTAAAGAAGCCTCCAAGAGGTGCGTGCCACTTAGTCTCATTCATTCACCAAGAGATAACACCAAAACTCATTTTCAAGAGAGGGAGATACCAAAATTGATTGAGTCTAGAGAAATTTTCAGCCATTAGTCTTCTCACAATGGGAGAGCTATGATGAAAAATGAAATAGAGATGATCTCTATTTATAAAAATCCTCTAAAGTTTGTCTACAAAACTTAGGGTAAATCATAAGAGAATGGGTCAACAAAACTTATGTTTCCCCTTTACAAAAATAATATTATTTAATTCATACTTTGCACATAAAAGAAACCCTAGAAACATGAGGTCACTCTCTTTTTGGGAAACATTTGGCACTTTTGGTCAAGTCGTTGAGTTGGAGAAGGAAAGGATAGGCCTCCAAAGGCCAATAGTCTTCAAACAAGATGTTTCTTTCATGATCCATGGGCCTCTTCCTTCAAAACGTTCCAAGTTTCCATCATCACCACCAAACCCTAGCCCTAGGTGACGTCCAACCCCCAAAAGGTGATCTTTTTCCCCTTTCAAGAAAAGAGTTTGGCGTGTAGGGGGTGGGAAAGATCCTCCAAGGTGTCATCTAGGCCTCCAAAGGCATGTCATCATCATCCGAATTTTGGACCCTTGGCATCCAACCTGTGGGCTTCAAACCCCACGGAATCCCAAGTTAGGCTTGTTCTTCCAAAACTGTCCATCAACAAGGTCCTGAAAAGACAAATGGATACGTCGTCCAAGGATCTCAATTCAAATGCATCATGATGATTAAATCAAATCAATAAAAGACTCATCTAATCATGTACATCCAAACCACCTCATCAAAATAAACCAATTCTCAAAGACCCTATGCAATTTTCCAAGTTTAGGTATGTGAGGGTTAACAAAACAACCTATTGGGTGAATCGTACCTCAAGTTTAGAGGTGTTTCCCGAGGGGACCTCCTTCTAAGCCATGTGTATGAGGTGTCATGGATGAGGGAAAGAATTTTGGGCATAGGGTTCATGACATACAAGGGTTTTTAGTGTCTCACTTATGGGTGCCTTTATAGAGGGTGTGGTGCACCTTCATTTTCAATGCAACCTTTTTCCAAGCCCATTTACTGTATTTTATTCTTTTAAGATGGTTCATGGTTGAAGACAAGGTGGGGCTTATACCTAAGCATAAAAAATGCGACCATCTTGACTCTACCATGGTCACATCATGCTTCCCCAATTTGAACACATGTGTGGATCTTCTACCTAAGAATTAAAAACGGTGCCCACACATGCTCCATCTTGGTTGGCATTTTGTTATTAGTTATTTTTCACATGTCCCACTAGTTTCTTATGAGAGACATTTCATAATCCTCAGGATCTCTGGGTGAGCATCTAGAAGGTTGATGGTTGGATTTTATCATTTCCCAATTAAAAGCCTCTGGGGCTTCAACCCCTTCTTCCCATAAAATGAGGGACAACCCCTTCTTGAGTTAGTATACTCGAAATCCCAAAAGGTAAGGAGATGAGGGGATGAAGTGTGGAAAGTGACAAGTGTGGTCGGGAATGGCATGATGACTCTTTAAGAGAACATCCCAATTGGAACATATCCCTAAGGGTGACCCACTTTCTAGGGTGCAATGTCAACCACCAAAGTGAAACATGGCAAAGAGCATAATGTCCAAGCAAACATTACGTAATCAAAAGTAGTAATAGATGCAACAAACTAAAATGCCTCAAATATTGAAATGAAACTCACCATAATCCCTAGCTTGTACCTCATGGAGAAATACCTAATGTCTTCTGGAGGCCAACTGATGTGGTGGATACTGTCATGATGAATATGGAGTTGTGGTGGTGAGGTGGGTCTCTGTCTATGCAAGTGGATGTTGTTGAACAAATTGTCTAACGATACTCCATGTCTACAGCCTGAGGGCCTCGAGACATCATCTCTTTAGTTATCCCTAGGAGTTGGGGATAACATATGGCTCCTACTTGGGGACATGTACATCTCTTGGTGGACCTGTTCCTACACTGAAACATAACACTGTAAAATCTAGGGTGGTTCTATCACCCTTCGTCCATATATATCAAAATAAAAAATGAAAACTAATATAGAAAAGAAAATTTTAGCATTTTTTTTTATTTCTAAAGTAAACATGAAATCAATATGCAAGTATATAAAAATGAAATATGAAATGCAGCTAAACTATCATGAGCAATCAAGATGAAAATGCAGGAAATCAAATGACCTACCTACTTACCTAGGGCCTGGGCCCTGAAGAAGTCAAGTGATCTAAATGTAGGGCCAGAGATGAGAACCATCCACCAGGAATGGCATCTTTCTCTTTTCCAAAGTTATCAAATAGTACTTCTCTTTCTTGGACTTCTTATTGATGATGTAAGGGCCAAGCCATGATTTGTCATCCTTCCGGTCATATTTAGGCTTGTCCTTCTTCTTGTCCCACATGAACACAAGACTTCCTTCATTGTAGTTGATGTAAGGCATATTCTCAATGTAAGGATCCATCACATGCTTGTCAGTTTGCTCACGACTATATAATACCTCACAGGTTCCATATCCCATGGGAATGTTTGCATGGGTGATATCCATGCTAAGGAAACCTCCAAGGGAAGCATACCAACTCCTCAATAAGAGCATCCCCAAAGCATCTGGCACATCAATTACTACTATATTCATAAGGAGGTTGATATGCGGAAAATCAATCAAGAAGACCTCAACATTCTCACATAATCCATAAACCTTGACCCCGTTAGAATCAATGTCGCACACATCTCCATAGGGTCAGGTCATCTTCAAACCAAGTTGTTCCATCACCTTTAAAGACATGATGATTGTTGAGGCCCCAGAATACAACATGCATTTGTTTAGGTGGAGGTCATTCATGCCCAAGGAGAGATAGAAAGAATGGTTGTTATCCTTTTTTCGATCAAGATACATGTTGTTCAAAATTATCGGAGGGTCCTCATTTTTAGTTGGTACCTATAATAAATTCAAGACTTCCCTCTTTTCAAAAGGTATTTTTTACATTTGTGTCATAGGGACCGTCACATTCAACTTTCCAAACACGGTTGCAACATCTATGTTCAACTGAATCTCATCTGTGGGAATTGGCTTTGGAAGCAACTCATGTACTAGAGGTGGAAGTGGTGGGACCACCTTCTTTGTAGATGGAGGAGGAGTGGTATGTTTTGATGGAGAGGTTGAAGCTCTATTTCTTCTAGTGTGTGTCAAATATTCCCTCTTCCTTAGTTCCTTCCTTTAATCAAATTTCAACTAATTTAGAGCCCAGATTCTCCCCTCTTTCCCCTTGTCTTTTGGCTTCATCAATATGTTCCAGTGTGAACTCTTCCTCTTAGAAGTTACATATCATATCCATGAAATTCATATTATCGAAAGAATATTTGTCTCATTGGGGACACTCATCCTCTTGGTGACGTTCTTGGCACAGAGAACACCACAATGTTTGTTTTGTGTCAATCATTCCAACTTGTTTCAAAGTATCAGGGGACTTTGCCTCTTGTTGAAGAATTGGTTTCCAACATGTGGCATCTCTCCGTTGTCTAGAAAATTAAGGTCTGGGGGAAGATTGATTTCTTTCCACAATAGTTAATCGACCCATGATTTGATTATGTGCTTGGACATACTGAGTACTCATCTAATCTATCTTCTTATTCAAGAGGGAAATTGGATTAGGAGCACTACTACTAGAAACCTTAGTCTTTGCTTCTACCTTGACACGTGTTACCCATGATTTTGGTCAATCTTGATGGTGTATTGATGATGGTGTACTCAGGCTCCTCATAAGAACTTTCTCCTGAGAAAAGTGACATTCATCTCTTCCCAGAAAACATACTTTTGAAGAGAGTTCGCAGGTTGCTCATATCCTAGGGTGTGAGAATGACCCATTCTCGCAGGCTACCTTCAGCTAGGGTGTGAACTTCTCGCACTGTGTTACATAGCTAGGGTGTGAACTTGCTCTCAATCTTGGAAAAAGATGAAGTCTTGATGGTTCTAGATGGGAATCTTCTAGAAGAATGGGTTGGCATTCGAATGGTTATCATTTTACTGGTTTCCCTGATATTGTGGGATCATTCTTATCCAAGTAACCATCTCATCCTCTCCTATATATTGATGGAATTCACATGGAAAAGGTTAAGCAAGATTCATTGGAGAATTGGTGAAATAATTGTGTGAAGGACCTAGCTTGAATAGGAGCTTGGAGACTCTAGCAAGTCTTTCAAGAGGGATTTGATCTTCTTCATACAAGGATCGAGCAAATGTGTGTGTTGGAACCAAGAGCCACTGAAAGGAAGCTTGCGACATCAAGGCAATCAGGTTGTATCTTCTACTTTCAATTAACATGATACAGCGGCATGTCATTTTCCCATAAAGTCATTCTCACTTTATTGTGTAATTCCTTGATCATACACATAAGTTGATAGTTGAATATATTTTGCTATCTTCACTGTGGTTGGTTTGTGTTGTCTTGGTCTTGACCTCATGAGAGCACCTAAGCGAAGCAGGAGCAACAGAGACCCTAGGAAGCGATACAAAGGTATGTTACTTGTTCCTCCCTACTAGCTAATTCAATGGTCATAACTTAGGGAAAGAGTCATGTCCTGTCATGTTTTGTTCTAGATCCAGGTGGATCTAGGGAGATCTGTTAGTGTCCGCACCTACCGATTAGTCCAATAACAAAATTGGTGACTCTGCTGGGGATATAACCTATTTTCTTTGTGGTTTTTGGTGTTTTTCCTTGGCCATTTTCTCTTGCCTTACCTTTCTCCATTCATATCAATCTCTGAGTCTTCAGGATACCCTGATAGACACTCTGGGTCCAGAGGCCTCTTCAAATTTTGTGTCTTTTTCCAAAAAATTGCTTAGTTTCAGACATTCTCGCACTGCACTCCACAATGGCCTGTGAGAATATACCAAGTTTGCACTTTTCTTTTAGGTCCAGTGCGAGGTTCTCGCACTCTGCTTAAATCTGGCCTGCGAGAATGACCTATTCTCGCACTGTGTAATATTGTTAGCCTACGAACCCTCTTTTCAAAATTTTGGATTTAAGATATTTTCATGTTCAGCTACCCAGATCAGTATAGGTGCCTGAAAAGAGCTTCTTGGACCATTGGTTGATGTTCTCTTGTCTTCAGATTTTGTGCACAATTAATCTTAGGAAATCAAAGGCTCTTCCTGTCCATTTTTTCTTAGCTTTTATCGGCAAAGATATACTCTCTGATTTTGAAATTTGAGTGTGCTTGTTTGGTTAAGAACCAGTGATCGGTTGAAATTTGAGCTTCTTTGTCTTTATCATTTGCTCATTATTTGGAAGATCACTTTTCTCATGCAATTGAAAAGACTAATTTGGTCTGCTTGTTATTTTTGTTTCCATTGAAAGATTGGTTTGGGTTTTTGTCTATTGCTTGTTCATTAGTTTTTGGTTTTCTTCACTCTCATCATCATGGTGTAGGTCCTTTTTGAAAAGTGAACAATGTTTTTCTTTCAAAAGCATTTTCGTCTTTGAAAGTATTGAAAATCAATTGTTGAAATTATTGAAAAAGAAACAATAGAGAATTGTTATTGATGCGTGATTCGTTGCAATTGCATTTTAAAGGAAATTGTGTATCGTAGTTCAAGTTTGATTCGTAAAACTTCTCTTTCCCTCCCGTACATAGGATTCATTGAACGAAAATTGATATATTTCATTCTTATCTATGCATCGTTGGGTCAGAGTATCATACAACATCAGTTTCATCTCCGCTTCCTTTGAGATTCATACACTGCGTAATCGTAAAATTTAACTAGTAACTCTTTTCTAGGGCTCTATTACACCAACATTTAGCTAGGATAGCGCTTTGGAATAGGTAGAGAAATACACTCTCCAAAGCACAAAACATACAATAGCATCTTGTGTTAAGGAGTGTCAAATTCCATTTACAACATCTTGTCTTGGGAAGCCATTCTCACACAAGGGTCAAACACGAGGTTGCATTGATATTGACAGAGTTACTCACCTTGCTTTGTTGATATCGGTGTAGAGATTGCATGTATTACAGGGGTCACTTGGAGGTATACCCACAATGATGAGTGGAAGCCTTTTGAGTTGATTTCGGGCTAGATACCCTGCCCTTGCGTGTGGATTGGACTGTCGACTGTCCCCCCAGGCTTTATTGTTGTCGGTGGTAACCTTAGAGGCCTATCTTTCTAGGGTCTTACACAAGGTGACTGTGAAGGGGCGGGTCTTCACGATACCTAGAATCGACGTTGGCCAAACTCACTTGATCTCCTTGGAGGGTATACCCACAATTATGTGTGGGAGCTTGCACCAGAGTGTAAGTCCGTTAAGCAGGTCATCAATGTAACTTTTCCACCCTAGCCCAGCCCCTTCTCGTCTCATTGTTGCGACGTTGGATTTCATCACCAACTAGTAACTTCGGAATTAGAAGGTCTTGTTTGCTTGGTATTTTTTCCTAGATTTTGTTTACTAGCGCGTGTTGTTTGTTTACCAAAGTTGACAATAGCTCCTCCACGTCGTTCACGTAGAATGCAGGGTTTATCTCCAGAGCATCTGGAAGGTTATCAACCCCTGCCTACAAGCTTATTTGAGGGCTCTCCTCAGCAGAGTGAAGTCCAAGACGTTACCACGCCACAAGTGGAACAAACTGACTCTCTAGAACATTTTTGAATTACCAATACTTGAGAGGACTTTTGACTTCACCCCAATTCTGAGCGACAGTTTATGCAACTGAATTCTTCCGGAGACTTAGTTGTTGTGTCTTCTAGATCACCGGTTAGACCCTTTCCAGGCATAGAAGGCCAAGATCCTTTTTGGTCTACGGGCGTTTTTAGATGGAACCTTTTTGGTGCAGGATCAAGTGTTGAAACCATCATCTCACCTATGATTTCTGAAATCTCTAGCCCAGAGACAATATCGTTTACTACTGCCTATTATTTTCCTGGTACGGACGCCCCACGATCTGACCACATCTTGACCATCCCTATTGAAATGGCCCATCACACAGATACTACGAGTGTTCACACCGGGATTACCACAGTTAGTCTTGCCCCCATCAGCACACCGCATACGCCCAGTATCACCCCAACACTACCGCCTGGATACCGTGCGTTGAATGCTTCCATTTCAACTCCTCCGCAAACCCCATCCGGCTCTCCTGGTGGTCCCTCTTCTTCTGGGCACTCTCTTCCAAGTTTTATTCTGACACTCCCTCAATTTCCTTTTGGAGGACCTTTCTCGTCCTCCACTGGCAGTCTTAATCCTAGTGGCATTATTCCATCCTTCACACCAAATTACTAGATTCCCGTCGGTGGGCAATTTCACCAAGGTGGTATGACTCAACCCCCTCTCAGGGGACAAATTCCTATTGGAACGCAAATCCCAATTGGAACACAACCCCCAATTGGAACGCTGCCCCCAATTGGGACACCAGCGTCAATAGGAGGACCGACCCCACCTTATGGACAAAACATACCTCCGTCCTTGGCCCAGTATTGGAATCAGTTGATACAACATCCTCCTCAATCGACTAGGGGGTAGGAGTTTCCAGTTGCATCCGTTATAACCCCCTAATATAGGCCAACCATATCCAGGTACGTCCAATCCCATTTGGGGTTCGAATGCTCAAAATCACGTCCCTGTTCAAGGATACAATCCCATGAGCTACTATCCTCTCCAACCACCACCGAATATGCCTGGGTCTTCACATTATATGCAGACTTCTTATGGTCCTACTGGTTTGCCGATGGGCCTTCCTCCCCAAAGCCACCAGTACCCACATGTGAATCGATAGTTACCCTTCTTGGCCACTTTGGATCTTCCATATTTTTCAAGGATTTTAAATGATCCAATTCATCACTCTCCCCAATGGCCTGCTATACCATCCAAGCTACCATCGAACATCCCTAAATTCGACGGCAAAGCGGGAGAGGACCGGAACAATCACGTCATGACTTTTCACCTCTGGTGTTCATCCAAATCGTTGATGGATGACTCTATTCGTTTACGTCTTTTTCAACAAACCCTCACAGGTTCTACTGCGAAGTGGTATATAGAATTACCACGAGGTTTCTTCACTGACTTCAACACCCTAGCTATTGCTTTTCTCACCCACTACCAGTTACCGATCCGTTATGAAACAAGGACTGAGATTTTGAGTTCTTTCAAACAAAACAAAGCCACTCATATCTCCGATCACATTCATGAGTGGTGATGGAGACGACGTCTCATTAAACTCGAACTCCCCGATCAGTTGCTGGCAGAGTGGTTCACAAAATCATTTGTGAATGACATCGATCGTGACATCTCCATGGGTGGAGTAGTCACGGAAGAGCAGGCCATAAGTCATGCTCAATATCTTGATCTTGTTTACTCACAAACGGGTACCCTTTACGAATTATTACTTGACTTACCTCGTCCTTCCACTTCCACCACTTCAACTACTCCAACTGCTTCTCATGCAGTCAATGTTGTGATTGGCACTTTCCATGCCCAACCACATTCTGCCTCAAGCACCAACCCCAAACCTGCTTCTTCTAATGTTCAAAATGCTTCGTCTCCTGCCCCTCCCACCGACAAGACTTATGAGGTAAATGCAGTTCAATCTACCCCAGCCGGTAAAAACAAATCCAAAAAGGGAAGGGGTAAGAATAAGGAGGAAAAAAATACTTCTCAAGTAGAGCGAACCAAAATTACACCGGTTGACGATTGGGATAAGCGCAAACCTCGATACCCTTGTCTTATCTTTGGTGATGATCACTACACGAAGGATTGTCCACGACACGTCGAGGTCACAAAGTTCCTTCAAGGAGCCCCAAAAATACCTGCTCCGACCGTTTTGTCCCAACCCTTCCCGTCTGAACAATAGGCTCAGTTGGTCATTCATGATCAACCCTCGTCTTTTACTACATTCTATGTATTGATGTGTACTAGCGATTCAAAGCCGAACAACATTGCACTCACCACTCGAGCCAAAGATTATTCTCCCTCTAAAGAGAAGGTTGATGACCTCCCTCCTTCATTGGTGCAACCCTCTCCCACGACTCCACCTACCAACGGTCATCTTCATCTCGAACAACCGAGCCTCGACACAGTTCTTCGACCCCCCCCAAAGGGTGTCGTTCGGAAATTGGCTTTCAATCCTCATGCTCGTGCTACCCAAAACTACAGCATTGTTGAAGATCTAGCCCAAGCACCTTCTGCGATGCCAGCCCTCGAAGTCCTTCAAAGTTGTCCCACACAATGGAAGGCACTGTTGAAAGATATTGGTGGAATCGACCCGACGGATACAAATTTAATAATTTTTGACTTGGAAGATCACATTCCAAGGTTACCCCCTCAACTCGCGTTCTAGATCCAAGTGATTGTCTCTGACAAAAACATTTGTCGAACTATTATCGACGAGGGTGCCTAAACATGTGTCATGTCTCTTACTTGCTGGAAAGCCATTGGCTCTCCCTCTTTGAACGAATCCCAGAACACTCTCAAATCCTTCAATGGCTCCGGTTTTAAGCCTTACAGTGTCCTTCCTTCATTGCCCATCACGTTAGAAGGCAAAACGGTCCAAGTCGAAGTGGAAGTCTTTGACGCTCCCCTTGATTACAATCTTCTGCTTGACCACAGCTGGATCGATTCTATGCGTGTCGTTGTGTCGACCCTTTTTCATGTGGTACGTTTCCCACATCAAGGGAAGGTAGTCACTGTCGACCAATTATCCTTCTTTAACTCCAATACTCGTAATGGCAATGTACCGTTCATCGCTAAAACCCCACCGGGTGATGAGAACATCGGTGTAGACCTTCTCAAAGACTCTTCGTTAATGGGTACTTTCCCCATTTCCCCGCCAGATGTTCCACGCTCGTCTGTTGCTTCAATCAACATGATCTCCACCTCGATTCACGAAATTCCTGCGTCTCATGACCCATGGATAGTACCTGACCTTGGAGATCATCTTCGTTACGATGATGAAATGTCATTAAGTCAAGTCGAATCCGCCTATCAGGCCATTCAATCGGCAACCCCTTCTACCCCCTCTCTTGGTGAGTTGTCTCCAGATCCTTTCCGTGTCATTTTTCCCACAGATGAGATGATCATGTCTGTCATGGAAGACACCCCTTGGGACGATGGACATCATCGTTCCATCCTCTTCCTAGAGAAACATACCATTGAGAACTACAAATGGATCTTGACCCCATCGACCGTTGTCGTCATCTCAACTGTTCCCAAGTCTACACACGATGTGTTTTCCGAAGGGAACTTAAGCAATATCTCGCCAACTATTCCCCTCGACATATCCATCAAGCATGGAATTGTCGAAAATGTCCATATCGTAGCTTCATGTTCCCCTGACGAAATTGTCACCTACACATCCCTTTTCAAAGAGTTTTGTGACATCTTCGCCTGAAGCTACGAAGAAATGATGGGTATCGACCCTGAGATTGTAATACATGAGATCAAGACATACCCCGATGCTAAACCCGTCCGGCAACGCCTTCATCCAGTTCACCCACGTAAAGCGGCGGCTATCAAGATCGAAGTCGAGAAACTTCTCAAAGCCAACTTTATTTACCCGGTGGCTCTCACTGACTGGGTTTCCAATCTTGTCCCGATCGATAAGAAACAAGGCACAATTCATGTATGTGTTGATTATAGGGATATCAACAAAGCTTGTCCCAAAGACAACTTTCCTACCCCCTTTGTCGATCAAATTGTCGACGATTGCGCCGGAAGTGAAATCTTCTCTCTGATGGATGGTTTCTCCGAGTATAATCAAATCAACATTGTTCTCGAGGATCAACATAAGACCGCTTTTATTTGTCCTTGGGGTACTTTTGTCTATCGAAAACTCCCTTTCGGTCTCAAGAACGTTGGCGCAACTTTTCAACGTGCTATGTCTTATGATTTCCATGATATCAAGCACATCGTGCAACCATATCTGGACGATTTACCTGCTCACTCAATGCGTCAAGTCGATCATCCAACCCACCTTCGAGCCATTTTCGTCCGCTGTCGGTTCTACCGTATACGTTTGAATCCTCATAAGTGCGTTTTCTGCGTGGAATCCGATCGACTTCTAGGTTTTATTGTTTCGCGTCAAGGGATCAGGGTGGATCCTTTAAAGGTTGAGGCGATCCTTAATCTCCCTCCTCCTTCTACACTTCACCAGTTACAAAGTTTGCAGGGGAAAGCAAAATTTCTTCGTCGTTTTATCTCAAATTACGCCAAGATAACTCGTGAATTTACACGGCTCCTTAAAAAGGGGTCTGAGTTCGTATGGGATACCATCGCTAACAATGCTTTCGAAGCTTTGAAATTGTCCCTAACATGTGCTCCGCTTCTTTTCCCCCCCGATTACAGTCGCGATTATTTCCTCTACCTTGCTGCCTCGGATTACACCATTGGTATGGTTCTCGTCCAAGAGGATGATGCTAACGACGAACATGTTATCTACTACTTGAGACGAAGTCTAATGCCTACCGAAATCAAGTATTTACATGTCAAAAAACTGGCCTTAGCAGCCGTCTAAGCCATCCAATGCTTCCGGCACTATATCCTCTCACACAAGACTACAGTGATTTCTAACTGCAACCCTATGCAACACATTCTCACACGTCAATTGCTAGGGGGAAAATACTCCAAATGGATCGTGATACTCCAGGAGTTTGACTTGGAATTCGAACGCGCCAAGTCCAAGAAGTCATTAGTGTTTGCTGAGTTGATATGCGACTTTCCCTATTCTGAAACGAAAAATGTAGCAGCTGATTCATTACCTGATGAATCCCTTTTCCTCATTAGCTCTGATGATCTTTGGTATGGCGATATCATCATATATCTCCAAACCCATACTTTCCATCCAACTTTGTCTAGTACTAACTGACATCGAATACGCTATCAAGCCCGTCAATATATTATCCTCGGGGATACTCTTTATTGTCGGGGGATTGACTCTGTTTTTTTACGCTGCCTCACGTTCGATGAAGCCGAGAAAGCTCTGAATGACTGCCATTCTAGAGCCTGTGGTGGTCATATGTTTGGGTATGCTACTGCCCAGAAGATCTTACGAGCAGGTTATTTTTGGCCTTCTTTATTTAACGACTGCATAATCATCGTTCAAAAATGCCATGCTTGCCAGACCTATAATAACAAGATACGATCACATCCCACTCCTCTTCACCCTGTGGTCTCCGTTGGTCCCTTTGCGAAATGGGGCATCAATTTCATGACATGTCACCCCCACTCGGTCGGGGGGCATGGATACATTATTGTAGCCGTAGATTATTTTACGAAATGGGTTGAGGCGACACCAACATTTGACAACACTGGAAAGACCGCAGGATTATTCATTTTTAATCACATCATAGCTCGTTTTGGTGTTCCCCAGGCTATCTTTATTGATCACGGTAGCCACTTTAGAAACTTCATGATGTCTGAACATACTGAAAAGTTGGGTCTTCGCCATGAAAACTCAACGCCCTATTACCCACAAGCCAACGGCCAGGTCGAAGCAATTAACAAAGTTCTCATAACTATGCTCCAACGAATGATAGGGATTCGCAAAACAAGCCGGCACACAATGTTGTTTTCGGCATTGTAGGCTTACCGGACATCCGTCAAGTCCACTATTGGGTTTACACCTTTCCAGTTAGTTTATGGTTTGGAAGCCATTCTCCTGATTGAATGTGAGATACCCTCTTTAAAACTAGCTGTTGAACTCCTACCAAACACTTCTGCTGAGGAAGAACATCTATTGTATCTTATGCGATTAGACGAAACTCGATGCAATGCTACCCTAGTCATAGAAACTAAAAAAAAACATGTCAAGGCCCAATACGACAAACATGTCAAGCCTCGTATTTTCTCCGAAGGAGATCTCGTTCTCCTCTATGAACAAGATCGAGATATTCTAGGAGATGGAAAATTCGAATCCATGTGGCGAGGTCCTTATATCGTTAGACGAGTGTTGGAAAAAGGGGCTTATGAGTTAGTATATTACGATGGTATCCCTTTGAGTGAACCCAGAAATGGGTTGTACTTGAAGAAGTACTATGCATAAAATCACCTGTGCACGAGTACTTGTATTTTTATTGTATCATACTTCTTGTGTGTTACTGTAGCTTTTTTTTGTCATTATCTGGTCTCTACCCTTATGTGACATTGTGTTTGATTTCCAGATGTCGGAGTCTTCGCTACCCTACATTGGCTTCGCTGATGGCGCTAGCCGTAGTACTCAGAACCTTGCTTTCGCTGCATGGGCAATTTACGCCCCTACAAACAAACTTGTTTCCTTACGAGGTGTGTGCCTCGGTCGTGTGACCAACAATATTGCAGAGTATAGCGCCATTATTGAATTGTTGATTGATGTTATCTCGCTCAGAATCCGTCATTTGGTTGTGCGACTCGATTCGAAGCTTGTAGTACTATAGTTAAGTAATGTCTATACTATTCGAAGTCCTACTTTGTTACGGGTGTATTTGTGAATTCGCCTCTTGAAACGTTATTTTGATTATATTGAATATCAACATATTCCTATATGTCTAAATACATTAACTGATGCATTGGCTAACTATGTATTAGATAGACATTTGGATCATTTATAAATCAAACACATCAATTTTCACACAACACAAGATAAACCGGTAGAAACCGTATGTATTTATAACGATCAAAAGAGTTTTTTACAAAAAGTTCTATCCGAGGACCAAAATTTCAAAATCTGAAGCTCATAGCTTCTACAAAGTGATGTCATGGATGACGTTCATGGTAACACACGACTGTTCGGGCAACCCTACAAAGCAGTCGGCCAATGGACTCTGACACTCCTACTGTATGACGTTGATAACGTCGTGGAACCTCTCCAAGAGGCATGTCTGGAATATCTACTGTCAAACCCTCTAGGTTTTGTTCCACCACTTCATAATCCTCGGCGTCCCATCGTGGCACTAGCGCCACCTCTCCTCACCGCTGAATAGGAGAAGTACTAGGAGGTCGGTAAGGTCCCACATCTATGTCATCAAAAATGAATTTTGTATTTAGTCCTTGGACGAACATATAAAAAACATTTGCATATGATAAAATTCACAAAAACATTTAAAAAGAAAAAATGTGTACTTCTTACCAAGTTCCCCCCACTGAGCACCCTCGGGTAGGACCAAGTCCAGATCTCCTCGGAAATCCAACCCGGCATAAGCATAATCGTTGACCATTAGCATCTGTGGTCGCAACCAGTCGAAGAAGGTATCATCATATTTGATAATTGGTCCAGCTACGTGTCGGGCCATGAGCTGACACCATCTCAACATTCTTGGATCTGTTGGGGCCGATAAATCCCACTCAACCTGTAGCCTCAGTAACAGAACCCTCTCGAGAAAGAAGGACACCAACAAAGACCCGTACCCGAATTGCTTTAGGTTACTTCACCTGCATTTGGTCAACTGTCTCTTCATGCTACGAAGCACTGCATCTGCCTAGTTAAAAACCCGAGGCTCAATACACTCTATGGAATACTGAAAGTAGCTCTGGAGATCCATGTGAGAAGTAGAGCTCCCAGCCATATGAGCAATGGTGAACAAAATAGTGCGGAGGGTCAAATCTCGCACTCCCTAGATAGCTACTTTCCCTTTTCTCCTCTCTGCCTCTGGAACACAGTGCAAACAACAGTACTCACTCATAGGCAGCCCACCACCTCTTCTACCAGTCAGGTTCACGTGGTACCCACGCCGTGACAGTCCTGTCAAGAAGTAAATTTCCTCAATATCCAAGGACAATGTGTGGACCCCTACATGGAATACTTGCTGATCGGGATCCCACATATGCACAAGGTACTCCAATAACCTAACTTGGGCCCTCATGCCCGGGATACGAAAGAACTTTAGAAGACCACAGTTTCGCAAAGCAGCAATGGTGGGCAGATGATTTCCGGCAATGGCATTATCTTCTTCGTGCTCCCTTTCGCGCCATTCCAGAACCATTGTGATGGCCAAATACCTGCATAAGAAGCACAAGAACAAGATTAATAACTCTATTCAACATTTGGTATCTTTTCATTGAGCAAATTTTTAAAAAACTTTTACACTTTGCGGTTCTCACAGGTGCCCTTTAGGCACAGTGCAAGGTTCTCACAGGTGCCTTTGGGCTCACTTGCGAGAATGACCCATTCTCGCAGGTCCCGTGTAGCTCACCTGCGAGAATGGCTGAGCACAATAATAACCCCCAAAACAAACTCAAAACGGTGTTTTTTGCCAATGAAAATGAAAAATTCAACCATGAAAAGGTAGAGGACAAAGAGCCTACCTCACTGCCACTGACGGTTCGTCAAATGGATGCTCGTAACTCCTGCAATCTGACGCCGAATTTCAAGGGTAAAAGAGGGGTTTTGGGGCTCAAATAGTGGTAAAGTTAAAATGATATGGTGAAAAGAGTTTTTACTTCTTTATATTTACTTTTACCATTTTATTGGATTTTATAATTGTTTATTTATTAAAACCTAATGCCTAATGCACTTTTGAGTACAACTTTTGCAGGCGTAATGACTTTGATGTTCATGCACAGGGATGCGGGTATTTTTTCTTCTTCATCGCATGTTTTGATTATTTTTTATGGTTTTTGTACAAAACCTCGAGCTTGGTCTTTGTCCGTTCTCACGCTCGAAAATACATGAGAACGCGATCGAGCACACTTTTATCACTTTTTCGGGCTCAACAAGGTTATACGAAAAAGGAACCCCCCTGGAGTCCCCTTTAAGCTCTTTTCAAACTCTCTAAACATGAAAAGATAGCCGAGCGACCTTGCTATTTTCACGCTCGATAAAGTATTTGAAGAAAGCATCTGTTGGGCGACAATTTATTTCTTTTTCGGTCTAACCAGACTATTTTATGAAAAAGGAACTAAGAGAGTTCTCTTTTAAGTTTTTTTCCAGACTCTATAATCATGAAAAAACTTCGAGTTTTCTATCTTTGGACTCATTAAACAAACATCGACAGACCCGTCATGGGACCGAACCACTCCTTCCTAGGGTTCGTTAAACATACTCCGAAGGACTCATCCGAAGGATGAGCTTATATCAACAAGCATATGTTATCCTCCTCAAGCTTGCATAAAAATAAAGAGGTACTCGCCAGAAATGGTGGGGGAAAATTTGGGAAAGGGATGTATTATCATATTCATATTAATTGGTAGTGTTATCGCATGGTTTGTAGGAAAGGTTAAAAGAGCTTGAGTCAAGGGTAGAAACCGGCGTAACAGGAGCTTCCCCACCCACTGTCACCTCGATGGGGGGCTCTTTCTATTTAGGAGGGCTAGTCCAAGGGAGTGACAGTGGGTGGGGAAGCTCCTGTTACGCCGGTTTCTACCCTTGACTCAAAAACCACAACAAAGCATGGCACCACCAAGGATAAATACCAATGTAAAAAAGAATGATGGATGCTACTATTGTGATAAGCCTAGTCATTTTGCTAAGGACTGTTTGAAAAATAAATTTGATGAATCTAAATATAAAAGGTATTCATGGAATTTTGTTGATAGAGATGCCACAATGAGTGATTTCAAAA
>ML846870.1:8430-25902 GCA_009831015.1 Picea engelmannii
GGAGTGATTATATTCATTGGATGCTATATTGTTCTAGTATTTATTGACAAGTAACATTATATTGCCATTGTCATTATTGCAAACATTGACTTCGTCAATATTTACTGCTGTATTTGCTCATATATTGAACTTAGATAGTCACTAATATATGAAGTATCAACCATTATTATACATACTAGTTTTATTGTTGTCTTGTCTCGAAAGCAGGTGCCTTCTCCTTGGTTATACTTTATTGGACTATCTCTTTGGACGGTAATCTGTGAAAGGGGAAACTAGCCTTAATCCTTTGAGCCTTTCCCTTTCAAACCCCAGATTGCCAGGGACGTCTCCCTTGGGCCTAGCCTCCCTAAATAGAAAGGACCTCCCCATTGTGGTGACATTGGGTGGGGTAGGTCCTTGTTATGACAGTTTGGCCTTCTACTTTATAGCCTTTGCTCCTAGCTACAAACTGTGCGATAACAGGCCGTACAGCATTACGGACTTGGCATGAAAATCAAGACAAAAAAGTTTGGGACAATTTTTGGGCGCTATAAGTGGTTTTTCTCTTTCCTGGAAATTGTGTTATTGTTGCTGATATGTACCTTCCTAAAGCTGAATAATAAATCTCTCTCTCTCATTGGGTTTCCCCACCTTGGAGTTTTCCCTGTCATTTGCCTAAATTTCGGAGTTATTCATGGTTGATTAATGTTGTTCATTGTGTTTATTCTGCTGCATAAATTGTTTAGCAATGTGTATTTCTGCTTATGGTAATTTATGAATGTGGGTTTTAAACATTTCAGAGTTCATGCAAGACAGTTATCTCTAGGTTGCTAAGTGTATGACAGAATATTAGCTTGTTGATTTTGTCATTAAAGTTTTACATGGTATCAAAGCTTGGGCTCCGAGTGACAATGAGCAGTGTGATTTTTGGCCTTGATCATTTTTCTGAACCAACACTCCAGCAATAGTGTCTTCGGAAGCAAAAGAGAAAATCTGAAAATCCTTCTCATAGTCTGGGCTAATAAGGACCAGAGCTTCACATATGACAGTCTTTATACTTTCAAAAGCTCGCTTACTTTCATCATTCCACTCAAATTTTACATCCTTCTTAAGTAGCTTATATATAGGTTTCATGATTTCAGCATAGTTAGGAATGAACCTATGTACAAAATTGGTTTGTCCTAAGAAGGATTGAAGAAGTTTCTTTGATGTGGGCAAAGGCACCTTACTGATGGCTTCAACTCTTTATGGGTCTAAATTAACCCCATCTTTAGTAATTATGTGGCCCAATAGTTTACCTTCAGTCACCCCAAAGACTGACTTAGCAGGATTTAGAGAAATTCCAAATTCTCTACATCTGTCCAAAACTTGTCTAAGGTGGTTAATGTGAGTTTTACCATCCTTAGAAAAAACTGTCAAATCATCTTGATATATTTCAATCAATTTACCAATCAATCCCCTAAAGGCATAATCCATAGCTCTCTAAAAAGTAGCTCTAGCATTTGATAAACCAAATGGCATCCTGAGATATTCAAAAGTTCCCCATGGAGTAGTAAAAGTGGTCTTATGCCTATCCTCTGCTTTAAGTCTGATCTGATTATAACCTGAGAAACCATCAAGCATGGAAATCATTCCTGAACCTATAACCCGTTGAAGTAAAGTTTCCATCTTGGGTAGGAGATAGTGGTCTTTTGTGAAAGCAATGTTTAAATTCCTGAAGTCAATACATATCCAGATCTTTCCATTCTTCTTCCTAGCAACAACCAAGTTTGAGCACCATGAAGAATGTCTAGTCTGAGCAATGATTCCGGCCTCTAACATTTTTTGTAACTCCTGTTGGACCAAAGGAGCTAACTTGGGGTTTAACTGTCTCAACTTCTATCTAAAGGTCTTAGTTTCTTCCTTGAGAGGAATCACATGCTGAATCACATCCTCCCTATAGACTTTGAGTTCATCATAACTGAAAGCCAAGACATCCCTATATTCTCTTAATAACTCGACAATTTGAATCATTTCTTCTATAGGGGTAGTCTTGCCTATTTTTACCATCCTAGGCTCTTCATTTGTTCCAATATTAACCTCCAAGTGGTCACATAACTTTTTCTTTGATTCTTCTTTTTGTTTGTGACCATCTTGTCTATCAAAGTCCCTTTCTAAGGACACAACTCGCCTAGGGGGCGCTTTTATTTTATCATCATTTCTTGTATAATTACAACCCCCCTCTTTAATGTTGATGTCCAAATCTGAAAATTCATGCATGTGAGTTAAAAATTTAATCATCTGTTTGTCATCATCAAAAACCTGCCAATGATCGACATTATTAGGAACTGAGGACCGAAAAATTACTTCCACCGAAATATTTTCATCAATCAAACCATCTGGAAGTTGAAGCGTGGAAGCAGCGACTGCAAGCTCGTCTGCCTTTGAATTATGTTCTCTAGGAATAGCAATTAGGTTGAAAGCATCTAGATCATTTATTAAGTCCCAAATTGCATCTCTATACCCTTTTAATCTTTTTGACTTGCAAGCAAATTTTTCTTCAACTGTTGTATGACCAAGTCTGAATCCCCTTTAATATTTAGACATTTTATTCCCCTATCTCTGCAAAGTTCTAAACCAAGGAGCAAAGCCTCATACTCAGCCACATTATTTGTTGCATCAAACTCCAATCTATAAGCAAATTTCAATACTTCACCATTTGGAGCTTGAAGCACGATACCAGCACCTTTTCCTACTCTAGAAAAAGCGCTATCAAAGTTCATGTACCACACCTTGTCTAATTCATTATCTTGAACTGTTTCTTCAAAAGGCACAATAGAATTAGACAAGATGGCATAGTTACCAAGACCTTCATTAGTCCACTTTAACTCATCTTTGGGATTCTTGGGATCTTCGACATGATACTTTCTATACACTTCCCTATTCAACTTGAAAGTGTTTCCATCTAGGGTAGGGAGAGTAGCATAAGATAGATCCATTTGTAGACTACCACCCAAATCTGCAGCTGCTTTTCTAATTAATAACATTCCCCAAACGTCTGGCACATCAATCACCACAATATCCATTTCAAACATGATATCCGGAAAAGCTGCTAAGTATACTTGCAAACCTTTAATCAATCCATGCACTTCAATCGTTTGACTATCCAAGGCACAAATGTTGTGGTAAGGTCTTGATATTCTTAAGTTTAATTGTTCCATTACCTTCTTAGTAATAACATTTGAGCTTGCTCCTGAATCTAGCATGCAATGTCGTTCACAAGTAAAGAAAGGTAGAAAGGAAAATTCTTCTCATTCTTCCTATCCCAATTCTGTAAAATCACTGGTGCATCCTGGTAAGCCACGACTGGTTGTTTCTCCACAACAATTTTAGGAGGTTGTTCTATGGCTTCAAGTAGCTTTTCCTTCTGTGAAGGAATCTTCAAAATTTCTAATATTGGCACTAACACTTAAGGAACTTTCGCTTTTCACCTTTTGATGAGCTCTTCTTGAAGCTCATCTGGCGACTCCACCTTCCAAGAACCCACGTTTCCCCTTTTTCCCCTTTCATCCTTTGACGAGCCTTGTCCTCGTTTGGCACCTCCATTAAGGTATTACCCTAAGTAATGGAACCATGGCCTCACAGAACTTACCATGGGAATTCCATAAGGTGTACCCTTCCTTTGATGTTCAGAATATCCCCGGATATCTGAATCAGTCCCCTACAGGGTGGAGGGCAAATTCCCTAAATTTAATGGTGATCCAGCTCTAGCAGTCACCCATGTCGTCAATTATATGAAGTATGCTTCAAGCCTAAATGTGCTACATGAGGATGTGTTGATGAAAATTTGTGTATCTTCACTAGAATCAAGTCAAAGGAATTGGCTTGCACACTCATGTAATCCAAAGAGCATCCCATCTTCTACTAGGCTCATTGAATAATTTCTCAAGCATTATCAGCTAGCTACCCAGAATTTGCAAGATAATTTCCAAGAGCTCAAACACGCTCTTTGGAGAGAAGGTTTTCACGTGGATGATGAGACAATAAAAGAAGAAACGCTTGAAAAAAGTTACCAAGGAGATCTTGATGAAGTTTATCATGTTGTAGACTCGGATGAGGCATTTGATGAAGATGAATTGCTTATATCTTCCCTTCCAGTTGATGAAAACATCCAGGCCTCTGCTCCTCCTGCACATCAAGAAGAGAATATGATGAGTCGTGACCCTTTTGAAGAACTTGATGATGCTTTATTCCATGACTGTGGAAGTGAAGAAGTATTAGAGGAGCCCTTGGATACGACAAATCTTTTTGAAAGGAAAACAAAGCACTTTGCATTAAGGATCTTGCCGCGTGTGATGAAGAAGCCATGGAAGAGCATGCCCATGAAGAGAAAAAAGAATCCTGATGAAGCGCAACATGTTGAGGCATCATTATCTTTGCTCCCACCTGATGAGGTTGAGGTTGTCCAGCTGTGCTCTCCTCCTATTCAAGAAGTTGAAGAAACAACTAGCCTCAGTGATGAAGAATTTGAAGATCCTGCACACAAAGACAAAGAGATGGTCATTTTCAGTCATGTTGATAGCCTTATGAAAGAACCTTTGGATACGGTTGATGAGCATATAGACACTTTCATACAGACTGGCAGATGGAGGTGGGATTTTGGTCATCTCATTTTTTATAGAGACCCCATTTACGATATTGAGGGTAGCCCTCAAGAAAAGGGTTTTGAATTGTCATCTTCAGAGGACTACTTTTCATGTATGTATGATTCATATGTTTGGCAGCCGAATGATGACATAATTACATATTTGTTCGAGGATGACCAGTCGCAACATTTTCAGGATGATTTTTAGTCATCCCTTGGGACTTGTGATGCATATCCTTTTGGGGATGTAGACTTGTTGTATTAGGACTCTCAACCACCTTCATCCTCAATTTTGGAAGAATAACAGGTCGTGGCCATCTCAGAGCAATCAGAGGTCCACACTACCAAACATAAGTACTTTCATATTGAGACCTTTTGTGAGGATTTACAGATAAAGAAACGGTGTTTCCTAAATCCGAGGAAGGATTTTTTCTCTAGACATGAATCTTTGCCTTACCCCATTTCCCCTTGTTTGGGAAATCATCGGGTTTTCTTGGGATCTCTTCTCCTTTCTCAGCCTTCAGGGAGCAGTGATTTTCTGAGTGAAGATGAAGATGAGTCGTTGTCTACATATGGTATCCCTCTTCAGAGATGGATTGATCAAGCTTGTAGCTACACTTCATTTCATTTCACGATTGATTATATATCTATTTACACTCATGATCATTTTGTGCTAGACTTATCTTTGTCGTTTCACATGATTAAGCATAAGGGGAGATACTTTGATGAGATGATCAACTGGTTGCACTGGCTGTATGGCTTCACTTGACATCATCTATCACCTGATCTTCAGGGCCCCAAGGCCCCAGGTAAGTAGGTAGGTCATATTGTTTTCCTTGCATTTGCATCTTAATAGCTCATATTAGTTTAGATGCATTTCATATTTCATTTTTCTCTACTTGCATATTGATTTCATGCTTAGTTTAGAAATTTTTGAAAAAAAAATGCTAAAATTTTATTTTCTAGATTAGTTTTCATTTTTGGTTTTGTTGTATATGGACGAAGGATGATAGAACCACCCTAGATTTTATGGTTTCGTATTTCAGTGTAGGCACAGGTCTACCAGGAGATGTTGTGGTTCTCATGCCCTCTACGACGAGCACATATCCCCAAGTAGGAGCCAGATGTTATCCCCATTTTGTGGGATAACTAAGGAGATGATGTCTCGAACCCCTCAGGTTGCATATATGGAGTGTCAAGAGACCACATTGTTGAGTTTTGGTGTACCTCGAGAAGTGGTTCCCTTGTGGTTTTGAGCCTCTAACCACAAGAGGGAGATGTTAGTACCTTTGTACCTTGTACTTTATCTCTAATTTCACTTTGACTTAGAAGATTTAAGTCAAATCTCAAATTTGGTCATTTTAGCCTAAAGTGACTATTAATTCACTTTGTGGGTGAATTAGGAGACATAAAGTGAACTTAGGGAACTTAACCCAAAGTGGGTTTTGAGTTGAGATTATTGTGGGAAGATCTCAACCATTGATTAGGGATGGCTTGGGATGATCCTAGCCATCCACATTTAGGTTTCTTTATGGATTGCTCAAGGAGGGTGCAAGGAGCAAAGAGAGGCTCAATTCACTCTTATGTTCACTTGGAGAGTTTGAGAGGGAGCATGAGAATGAGGTTGGAAGCTATGGAAGAGAGCAACTTGGGCGCTTCTATTCATGGAGGAGCTATGAGAGCTTGCACCCTTATTTATTTGTGGTGATCACATCTGCTTGGATGAGAGCGCACTATAGGAGGAGGGCGCACACCTAGCAGGCATGAGCTAGACTTGAGGCGCACTAAGCTTGGGCACATTTCTTCGTGGTTCCTTTGGCAAGAGCTAAGAGGAGCTTTCTTTGTATACAAGTTCCATCATATTGTATTACTTGTTGTATCTCATGCTTTAGACATCACTTATATATACTTCCATTCCAAACTGGTTTTCCCTGGGGGAGTTTATCCAAGGTCATGTTGACCAAAAATCCCTGTTGCCTATTTTCATGCATGCTTAGAGTGTAGATCATCTTATTTGTGTTGTAAAGATCTAGAGGAGTGTTACTTGTTTTCAGATATATTGCATGTGCTAACCACCGGTTCGAAAACACTTGCAAGGGCACCTCAAAGAACACTTAACCAATAAAAATTATGGGCAAAAAGTTACAAAACTGTTTGTTGTCCTAAAACGCAGCAAATGACAGTTTTGGAGATTGAAACTTAGAGCCAATCTCAAGGTCAAAGACAAACCATAGTTGGCAGCCTCATAGTACCTCAGTTTTCTTCACACATGACTAGCAGTGTCCACTTGCACAAACGAAAGCCCGCTCTATCACCACACTATGATCCATTGTCAGCGCATCCAATACACCAGCTAGCTTTTGGAAGGCCAATGGGTCTTGCTCCATGCGGTACAAGTCAGGTATTGTGGCAGGCAATGTTACCAGAACCGAACCGGTCGACCCCAAAAACCGGAACCGAACCGGAACCGGGAAAAAACCGGAAAAAAACCGGATCAAAAAAACGGTCACTAAAAATACATAAAATATTCAAATTTTTGAAAAACAAATACATATTCATGTGCATCCATGTGAATCTTTGTCTTTCCCTTCAACCACTCTTCTCTATGCCCAGTGATTACAAATAAGACAGAGGTTGGTGTGCAGATACAGCACTAAGTCATTTGACACGATGACAAAGAGAAGAGTTCAATAGAAGAATTTATACTTGAGAAGTGTACATTTTTACTGGGGTCGTGACAGAAGAGTTCAACAATCAATGCCACCAACATCGAGGTACATAAAGGGTATGGTGCCCTTGATTAAATGTCAGTTTCATACCCTCTTACATGATAGAATCCAGTGGAAACATTGCAATCCTGCCAATCTTGAAATCCTGAAAACCATAAGTCTACTGAATTTTGAATGGGACCTAAAATTCTACTTTCTCCATATGAAGTCC
The DNA here is from genome assembly GCA_009831015.1 of Picea engelmannii. Taxonomy (NCBI): domain Eukaryota; kingdom Viridiplantae; phylum Streptophyta; class Pinopsida; order Pinales; family Pinaceae; genus Picea; species Picea engelmannii. The sequence continues at coordinate 15,974 of ML846870.1, forward strand.
AATGAGGTTGGAACCTCTCAAACATCCTGAAACAATTAATGGTAATGTTAAAAATTTAAGTAAAAGAATGAAAATGAAAGAGAAAGAAGAATGTCACTTTTACTTTAAGAATTTAATATTACCATTAATTACTCAATAGAAGCCAAATGAGTAGTGTGAGTGAACGAGAGGGGGTGCGGTTGGCTTTATAGCTTCATTAGGGGTTCTAGACAATTCTAGAAGCTTCCCATGCATGCCCCCAACCCTAATTTTTTTAAAAAAATAAAAATTCCCTCACTTTTCCGGCCACAGGCCTCATTGGCAAAAAAAAACCGGTTCCGTACAGAACCGGCCGGTTCAGGCAAAAAAACCGGTTCCGTACGGAACCGGCCGGTTCAGGCAAGAAACCGGTCGGTTCCGTACGGAACCGGTCTGAAGCGGTTCAGGGGGCCGGTTTGAACCGGTCTGGGCTCGGAACCGGTCGGACCGGCCGGTTTTACCGGTTCCGGTTCGATTCTGGTAACATTGGTGGTAGGTAATCACCCTAGTATTTAAGGCATTTAAACATGTTGTATTTAAGCTACTTTTGATTATAGAACGCCTGCTTGGACATTATACTTTTGACCATGTTTTACCTAGGTAAGTGTCATAGATTTCCTAGTAAGTGGCCAACCTTTAGGGAAGGTTTGCAACTGGGGGTCCCCTGAGGGGTTATCGTAGCATTCTCGATCATGCATACCACTTTCTGCTCATTACATTCCCATCATACTGCCCTCTTCTAGGCCCTTTGACTTTAGTGACCCAAGAAGGGCATGTACCTCATTTCATGGGAAGAAGGGGCTAAAGGCCCAGAGGGATTGTTGTTGGCTAAAAAGATAAAAGCCTAGATATAGACCTTCCAGATGCTTCACCCAAGGATCCCCGAGAAAGCAATGAAACGCTTCTCTATAAGAAATGGGGGACCCACAAGAAATAAATCATAGTGAATACTTAGGGGGTTAGTTGCAGGATGGGAGGTCTCATCACGACTCAACCTATCATGATCATGGGTATTTAGCGGTATGACATTACCATCATCTGGTAACCAAGCCAGGGTAATGGTTCTCAATTACACAACTAAGAAAAAGGGGGTCTCATCACGAGCAAGCCTTCTCATTTCCGCGAGGTATTTGTGAATGACACTGTCATTATCTGGACACCACGCCAGGACAATGGCCTTCAACTCATTCCTTAAAACATGAAAGAAATAATGAATGGCAAGAAGATGGGCTTGGAAAAAGTGCATCGCAAACGAAGGTGCCACACACCCTCTACAAAGGCACCCATAAATGAAATAATACGAGCCCTTGTATGTCATGAAACTCATCGACCTATGAAGTCTAAACCCCTTCCACCTCATCATCCACTACATAACCTTGAAAGACCATCCTTGGGAGCATCCCCTACTTGAGGGTTTTGGTCTACCCAATAGGACCTTTATGACACCCCTCCCATACTTAAACTTCGTCAATTGTATACCGTTTTTGAGCATTTGTTTAATTTGATGAGGTAGTTTTGATGCGCATGTTTAGGTGCCTTGCTTATTAAATGTGGTTTACACTAGTCATGATATCTTTGACTTGATATCTTTGGAGGACGTACCCTTTTGTTTTGAAGGACCTTGCTTGGTGGCCAGTTTTGGGAGAACAAGCCTAGCTTGGGCTTCCATGGGGCAAGGAGCCCACAGGTTGGATGTTGTAGGCCCGCACACCGGATCACAGAGAAATGCCTTTGGAGGCTTACATGGCATCATGGAGAATCTTATCTAGCCCCTAGTACCCAAACGACTTCCCTAGGAGAGGCACAATGCCATCTTTTGAGGGTTGACGTCATGCTTGAAAGGGTTTGATGGTGATGGAGTGGTTGCACATTGATACTTGGCATGTTTTGACCGGAGGAGGCATGGATTGACCCTAGCACTTGATGAGAAGGCTCAAGGAGCCCCAACAACCTCCATCCTCTTCTCCAACGACTTGCTCAAAGTGCCAAAACGTCCCCTAAAGGGATGACATCGTCTTCTTTTTAGGGTTTCTAATGTGTTAAACTGAATTTTAAATGAATTATTTGGTTAAAGGGGTAAGATAAGGGTTGTTGACCCCTTATCTTATGTTTTACCCTTTTGAATGTGGACAAACTATGTGTTAGACATTTTGTATAAATAGAGATCATGTGAATCTCTTTTCATAATATATCTCTCCCATTGTGAGAAGTATTTGGCTGAAATTTTCGCTACTCTTGGTGATTATGGTCTATCTCTCTTGTGAAATGTCTTTTGGTGAATGTCTCTTGGTGAATGGATGAGGAGTGATGCGCACCCCCTAAAGGATTGCTCACTTGGCTCTTGGATGAATTTTGCATGGTAAACTAGGCTTTGATATCTCATTTTCTTGGATTAGGTAAGGAAAAATCTGCATATATTATTTCTTTCTTGCTTATTTTGGTTATTGATGGTGGAAACCCTAGGGAGGAGTATGTTAGATACTCCCTCCATCATTGCTTCATCTCATTGTTAAGGTTATAAGTCTTTCTTTTTTGCAAGGGTTGCTAGGAGGAATACGAGTGTGTATACCCTCATAGATTTACTCTAAGTTTGGTTGGCATACTCTAGGGAGTAAGAGGATTTACACCACTAGGATTGTTGTTGATCTAATTTGTGCTTTAAAGACCCCATTCACCCAATTTTAAAGGCACTAATCTGAATATTTTGCATTGGAGAAATGAAATAGTTGCATTGGAAAACGTGATTTTCGGTCATTTCAACTTTTTTCAATTTGGGTTTTGTTTCTTGTGCCTAGAGCACCTCTAAGCCACTAGGGCATCCCCTCTAAAGGGAGGGTTCTTGCTGCTGTTACAAACTTTCATCTTCAGCCATTAGGGCTGCAGAAACCCTAATCAAACTCTCTTGAATAACTCTTCACTCAACCACTGAAATTTGCTAAGATTTTGCCCATATGACCTAGTAATCATAGCGCATCTTTTGGTGGATTTTTCGCAAGTTTTGACGGCTGAATCTCTTACTGTAATAACTTGTTTGTTACAGCCATAAGGCCGATTTATATTGCTGCAGAAAGTGTTTACAACAGCCTTACCTTTTATGCTAGTATCTTGGTCCTTAAATCTTGAGTTTCACTAGTGTTTAGCTAGTTTATGTCTTGCAACTTTTACTTGATTTCGAGCACTTGTTTAGCAGCTTATTGTGCCATTTCATTGCTGATATATACTGTACTAACTGTTGCTATTAGGGAAAGCAAGCTTAACTTGCTTTTCCACTTGATATTTAATTATATACTTGGTTTTCCTTGTGTCTCGGGCAGGTATTATCTCTTAGCAGGTCACACAAGGCTTTGGCAACCTCAAACAACCGTCGAGACTCATCACCAAGTTCCCTTAGAAATTTGACCTATAGGGGCATCCGTTCATACATCCTAAGGTGACAGTGGGTAGGTGCTCTATTAGTTGTCGCCATTTTGGTGGTTGGGTCAGGCTTTGCCCAACCTACAACTTGTGCAATAACAAAGATGAAGGATGCAACATCAACATATTCAACGACAAAACAACAAAGATATTGAGGAGGGGAAGACCCACACCTAGACAATTCTAATGGAGTAGTATTACCTGTAAATTAGCCCTTCAAAACAGATTTCCTTGCAAGCATTTCCAACATCACCATTCAGCAAATTTAGATCCAACCATGAGCCTCACATCACCAAGAAAGAATCCTTTGAACTTAAAAAATTTCAACAAGTCCTCAACAATAGTTCTGGAGTATTTGGTCAAACTCTCAACCGTGATAAACAATGGGAGGAGCAAATCTTTACTTAGATTTCAGCTCAACTCCCTTACAATAAAATACTAATTAGTGGTTTCTATATCCACTAATTACTCCAAGGAAAATAATTAGAAAAATAACTAAATTAGTACAAAAGAGGGATATCCAAGGCAAAACACCCTCACAAATAAGAAAATAGTGCAATAATGATGAAAAGGATGCCACACATCTCTCTCCCAAGCAAAACACCACCTTGAAAGAAGCATCTTTGACCAAGCAAGTAAACTTCTCAATCCACTTGTCCTCTTCTTCTTTGGAATGCCTATCAAAGTTGGCCTTCAGCCCACTTCCAGTAAACAAGCAATATTCGAAGGGAGAGTTCTTCAAGAGATTGAGTTATTCCTCCTTAAGGTGGTGAAAAGATGCCAACTGTACTCATAATAGCTAGGGCGCTCTCCAAGAAGGCCCTTGACCAACAAATAAGATAAAATATTCCTTAGGAAGCGGTGCACCCGTGAAAAGTGTGCAAGAATGAGGCTTTTGGGACCACATTTACCTAGCCATATAATATAAAATAATCTATGAAGTTGTGCCCTAGATAAATGATCAAAGGATGGTTATGGCATCCAACCAAAATATTAAAATACTACTCCCAAAGTTGGGCTCCCTACATAGATGTGCCAAGGTAGTTATGCCTTCTTAAATTAAATGTGACAAGATGCCATGAAAATGGGAGTGCTCCCCTAGATGAGGGAGTCAACAACCTTGAAATGCCAAAACAATGCCAAAGAGAGCCAAGTTAATTAGGGCGCCTTCTCCAATCCAATAACCAACTCCTCAAACAATTGATCTCATAGGAACTGTTGGAAATACTAAGACAACCGAGAGGGGGCGGGGGCGATGAATCAGTTGTTATTGTGCTTAAACAAATTTATGCCTATTTAAATATTATTAATGTTCTCCAAGTGATCATCAAGATTATGCAAGTCATGAACAGCAGAAATAATAAACCTCAATCACACATATGTTATACACAGAGACAGATATTCATGAGGAAACCCATAAAGGGAGAAAAACTCTTCTTCTTAGAATGATAGGCAGTCTTTTAAGTTCTGTACATCATCAATCTTTGAGCACCAACTCAAAATGAGGCTGCAAACTCTTCTTTAACAAGTTGCAACTTGTAGAGAGCACCAACCCTCAAGATTCTCTAGTACCCACTAGAAAGAAGCACAAACTCCCTGAGTGTTCCAGCACCAACTGGATGGAAGCAACAACTTCCAGTCACACAGGCACCAACCTGTATAACAGAGAACAATGGTTCTCCCTTGCACCACCCAATTACATTGGTTTTTCTGGCTGCAACCAGATGGAAGCTACAACTCCCTGTGTTCAAGCACCCACTTAAAACTCTGAGGACAACAGTAATCCCTAGCACCACCCTACCACCATGATTTCTAAATCTTTACTTGAAAAAATACCTTACAACAATACAGACATTTCAATGCTTACCACTTCTTCTTTGTTCTGCAATTCTACTCTGTTTATGTCTGTTCATTCTCGTCTCCACTTGTTGTCTCTTTCCATCTGCTCTTCCTCTGTACTTCTCATGCTCTTAAGTTCTCGTACAGACTGTTGTTTTCGCCATTTCTTCTCTGTCCAACTTATGTTCTTCATTTCTGCATTTTCTCCCTCAGTTCATTCTATTTTCATTGCATACAGTTCGACTACTTTTACAGAAAACAGCAACCTGCCTCTGTCCTGGCATCTTTCTTTTATTCATGCTCTCATCATCCGTTACTCTCTGAATCTCCAACGCCCATGTCAGGAATTTCAGAACGCTCAAGAGCCATGATTCCAACGCCCCAGAACAATGATTCACTTAGTGTAACTGAATCGTAAATGATCAAGAAACCACGAAGTGAAACATCAACCCTTCGATCAAATTCTGTTTGATCAGCATCGTTGGATTATACACGTAGAGGTTTTTTGACTTTTCAATGCGTAACCTCCGAGGTGAAGCTTGGCAGCGCTAGCTCCTTCCTAAATCTTCCGCTGATGTGACCTTGGGCGATACTCTCATGTGACCAAGTGATTGCGAGCGCGGCCAAAGGTGGTTTGAGGGAAATTCGCTTTTCGCCCCGCAATTCACTACAAAGCTCCACGTATACCTTTAGCGATACCGTGGTTTTGATTGCGGCCCGCTCACGAAAAATTAAGACCCGAGCATGTTTTGTCCCCGCAATGCGACGGGACTGTCGATCTCATGATCTTGACAGTGCTCCTGAACGGACGGTTCAGATTTGTTCTTTCACGATCTGCGGATCAGATCTAACCTTCCTAAATCAACGGCTGTGATTTATTTTGTGATCCAGGCTCCGGGAGTTTCAAATCTCAAACCTTGCTTTTCTTCGTACGCCAATCTTCCGGAGTCGATGATCTACGAACACCTGTCCTTCTCAATCGACGGCTCTGCCTCTAGTTCGGGAATTTGACCTTTCAACCAGATCAACAGTTTTGCGGCCCCTTTCTCGATCGACGGTCGAGATCTCCTTCGGGTCTGCGGACTTCTGAAATCTCAAGTCTCAAGCTTTACTTCCCCTCGAAGTATGTGGATTACTACCACGTGTCCTTGTTGACGTGGTCTTCCACATGTCCTTGCTGACGTGGTCTGCCACATGTCCTTGCTGAGGTGGTCTGCTGACGTGGTCTGCCACATGTCCTTGCTGAGGTGGTCTGCTGACGTGGGTGAGACATGTAGGCAGTGTAGTGGAGTGTGGAGGCAGAGCACGGTAGTGGAGTGTGACGTGTAGCGGGTAGTGGAGTGTGACGTCGGAGCGCGGAGGTGGTATGTATGAGTGGTTTGGTGGTTTACTCGGAGGGGGTGTTAGGCAGTAAGTGGTAATGAGCGAGTGGGATCCGAGTTGAAAGGAAGGTGACACGTATGAGGGTCCTGTTATCCACCAAGTTACACTAGGATGGATTTCTAGCGAGCCGCCAAAGATTGAACATTTTCATGTTCAAAATTCAGAATTCAGAAGTTCAGTCAGTCATTAAGATCAACCTTTTTCACGTTTCCATAGAAAAATGTAATAAGAGATGTTGCATGATGAACTTGTAAAAGATCTTAGCCACCTAGTCTTAAGTATGAGTTATACTCTGGAGTGTTTTTTTCACTTATTTTTTATATTTTGTCGTCGAGGCAATTTATAATTTATGAGTTTTTTCACTCAATCCCTCCAGAGCTGGAGTATATACGTATGGTTAGGGCTTAGCATGGATCTAAGCCTAGTGTCTGATATATATTACCATGGTAAACATTCTCCTAGAGTCTTATGGAAATGTGCTAAGTCCCCCTTAGGATTTTTTAATTTTTTCAGTTAATTAAAAAATTGTCAAAATTCGGCAATTTTTAATTAAAAAATAAAGATGTATTAAAAAAGTGGTACTAGGGGACTTAATATGCCATGGGGGTGCTCATTTTTGGACCTAGAGCACACATGTTACCTAAGTACCCACTTAGTTGAGCAAAAATAATGATTTTAATCAATCACTTAAAAATCATTTTTGCTCAAAAAACCAAAAAAAGTCAAAATAAAATCAAAAAAATCAGCAAAGGGCAAAAATCAAGGAAACATGTGGGGACATGTTGGAGACAAATAAAGACTCAAAAGGCTATGTGGCAGTACAAGGATGATTTCTATTGGTCAAAGCAATAAAGTGGGCATGTGTGCTATTGATTTGAAGCATGTGCCACAGACGAGGTGTGCCCCTCTTGAGAGGTGGCGCATTCCCATATGGGGCAACCAACCTCTTGAGAGGTGGCGCACCCACACTCTCTCATTCTTCACACTTGGCATTGTTTGGGACTGTGGGAGAGGTGGCAGCCCATACCTCACCACTTGGCTCCCCTCTCCTCACACTTGGTGCGCCCTCCTTGTCCACTTGGTGCACCCTCCTTCACTTGGCTTCTTCACCCTCTTGCTATATATTGGAGCTAGCTCTCCCTTTGTAATCAGATCTAGTTATGTAAAGTTATGCTGTTGTAATACGATCTCGGGCTGTTGGAATAAAACTTGAAGACTTTGGAGGTCAATCTTGGTGTCTTGTACCAATGTGTGGATACAATTCTTCTTTATGGATGTGTTGAGATTATGGTAAACTTCATTTTTTGCAATTATATCTGTTAGTAACCTTTTAATAAGATATTAGTGAGCTTGCTTGCATTACTAGATCTTATTTAGCATATTTAATCTATGATTTCATGCCATTCTTGCTTGAATTCGTGTTTTCTAGATTGAATGTGTAGGAAGTAGATGCATCTACTTTTAACAGTTTCTTGTAAAAATTTTGTTAAGTTTACAGGACCTCTAATTTGGAGGAGTGGAAGACTCTAGGCTGAGCTTCTAACACTTTCAATTCCATCTAATCGGAAGGATTCCCTCTTTGAGTGCATCAAAGAGACTCCATAGCCCAAAGTTGGCTTCCGTTCGACATTCTTTCTCCCTTATCGCAAATTTTCTGAAAATCTAAAATTTTTGGTTACTTTGTTGGAAATGCAAGTAGCTTAGATCTATCATTATTCCAATTTCTGAATATCTAAGTGCACATGCATAAGATAAACTAGATCCAAGTTGTACTTTCAAGTTTCATCTAAATACTTAGATCTAGCATAGGAAAAGTCTCATTTAGCATGTTTTTCTTTCAAAAATTTTAGAAGTTAAAGGATAGTTATTTTCCTAAAGATTTTAATTCCATATTTGGCAATTAGAGTGCCTTTATATCGTTGTTTTAAAACAGCAGAAAAAGACCCTAAGGAGACAAGCTCTTTAGCTTGCTCTTCTTAGTTCATTTTGCTAATTTTTACACTCGTTTACTTAGTCAATTTTGGGGCTTTCCCACTAATAACCAAAGACACTTCCAAAGTGTTTTTGGGCATCTTTTGTCTTTGTTTTCTTGCTGTTTTGTGCAGGTTTGCGAACAGATAAGAGGAAATGTTGTCCGTTTTGGGCGGATTTGGAGCATGCGGGACCCCCGAGGGCACCCCCTTTCTACAATAAACATTTGTAAAACATTGTAAAGACTTGTGACCCCCCTAATGAATGGTCACAAGTCACTCCCATAAATATTTGTGCAAATTCTTTAATAAAATCAGTGGGGCTACAAGCTCTCACTCTTCATCCCCCCTGGGGGAACGGTGTTTTTGGTGTTTGTCTCAATTTCGCAATTTTAGCTTAGATTCAACTTTCATAACTAAAGATAAGCTAAAAGTAATCTTTCAATTCATCACAAAGCACTGCAATCTTCACATAGATTAGATTTCATTTTTGGAAAGTAACAAATTTAATTACTAGATTAGCTTTATTTCTTGCAAATTTCAAGTTGGCAAATAAACCATCCCCTCAGCTCCTCGAAAGAGGCCCAGTCAGTGTGGATTAGTAATTAGCATAACAATTCGATTTCAGTTATTTACTTCTTGTTTAAAATAAACAAATTCCCCTCAGCTCTCAGTGCAATTCCTGACCCTTCCAGTTGCGAGCTAGTCTCGATCTGCTGGAAGTAAGTTTCATACACGTTGGGCTAGTCAGTGGTTGATAGACTAATTAGGACAATCTCTAAGTGGTATCATTTGTCTAAGACCTCTACCCTGGGTGACGTGTGTCAAATCACCTGGAAACTCGCCTTGTTGGATCTGCGGCACACCCGGTCGACAAGTTTTAGATTGGTGAATGATACATAAGGAGGCCCAAACAATTTCATTAACTCAACATCAATTTATCCTAATAAAACACACGAACTACATTGCCCACAACTCCCTTTAAGGCACTGGTCTCACATTTTACACTCAACGAAGCCACAGGCTTCACTTTACATTATTGGTTATCTATTTGAAGCTATTTTAATATTACTTGCATCTAACAATTGTATCTCAGTATCCTTTTATGAAAGTATATGCTTAATGTTATATCGTGGATGAATAATTGGTTTATGTGTACTTTAATTTATGATTGATTGTTGAAAAGTAATAAACTCCTAGATTTATATTTTTGTACTTAGCTTAGATCAAGCCTTAGTATTTTTGTTAGGGACTACCCCCCTTGGCTTTGCTAGGAGTTGGCCTAGACGGAGGAGTTGAGGATTA
>ML846872.1:28440-39528 GCA_009831015.1 Picea engelmannii
CGACTATTTTTTAATTCCTGCTACATTAAATAACCGTCAAATTAAGTTACAAGTTGTGTCTCCGAGTATCGAGATTCCATCATTTTTTTCTTAAATTTGACCATAATACTCTCAATTATGGATTTTGGAGAAGTTTGAAGGGATTGTTGATAAACAATAGGAAAATTAAAGCATTGCATATGGTGGGATATACGCCCGGTAAAATTTTGTGTCTCTGAGTATTGCGACTGGTGGGATATATGCCCAGTAAAAAAAAATGTGTCCATAAAATCATTGGAACTATATTTCCAGAGACCAGACATGACGAGAAATAAAGAATTATCTTCGTAATCGTTGCTTTCGATGGCCATCAAAGAAATTCTCTTCGTGTCATGCTTGATTTACTTGGAAATAGTGATCTTGATGCCTTGCCTCCATTTTCCTCCACAAACACAGTCTCTGAATCTACACTCAACACACAATTAACGGGTCACAAAATGAAATTAAAAAAATAAAAATAAAACACATTTGCAGAAAGGGTAGTTGTAAAAATGTTTGAGAGATTCTTCCAGCGTATTGATTTTTTACCAAACCATCCCATACATAAGTATTTAAAGTCCTAAAATTCCTCTCACAACATTTAACATATTGAAATGAAGCCACAGTGTTGAGGGTTGGGTTCTTTAATAGCAAATTTTGTCCATATGAAATGAACATGGCGATGAAGCGACCATGCCAAACGCCAGGTTAATTCCCCTATCACCAGTTTAACTTAATGTGTTAATTGAAAGGCCGATTGTCCAAACATCATGTTAATCCCACTATTGCCAATTGAAAGGCTGATTTTCCAAATGCCAGGTTAATCCCACTATTGCCAATTTAACCTAATGTGTTAATTGAAAGGCAGATTGTTTATGGAAGCCTCCAAGAGTCGGTCCACCTGATACCAAGAGTCGGTCCACTAAAGGCCTTTCAAACCTAGCATCCGGCATGCATTGAGTTTAACCATCCATTAGTTTAATGAGTTAATTGAAACACAGGAATGGTTTCACCACACTGCATGCTTCACATTCATGAAACGTTGTTCAAAATACACGTGGTATCCATAGTGATAACCCTTGAAACGACATTGCCATGCTAGTTGAAACACGACCATGCTTGAAACGACACCCATCCTAATCACTACGTCCAACTACAAACGCATCATCTCAAGGAACATGGCAATGTAGATTTTTATAAATATTAATTTTTCTTAATCGGTTAACTTGTCAATCAATGGTTAGAGAAGTAATTTCTTAATCATATTAAGTAAATGTGAAAAAGTAAACAATTTAACGGAAGCATTCAGAAATGAAAGGAAGTTATGAGCATTAAATTTCATCCATTTATTAGTGAGTATGACTAAGAATATGCCATCATCTTTAATTGTTAGCCATAAGATTAAAATTTTAGATTAAAAGGTGATTAATTGTGCCCATTATCAATAGGTGTATGCCCATTATCAATAGGTGTTTCCCACCATATGATATTTTTGCAATGATGATTTCACACTCTTGATACACAGCTAGTAGTTATAACCATTATAAATTGAAGACTCAAACAAGCATTAAAATCACACTTCTATATCAACAGAGTATATGAAATTAATTCAAATGAACAACAGTGAGAATATATGAACCTGATAAGGGTATTGCTGTAGATAATTTATGAATACAAAAAGATCCCTGCCAGGGAATGAGAGTGGAGCACAACAATCATAAATCTGAGAGATAATGTACCTTTCACAAAAATATAATTTGTCACAACAACAACAAAAACTACCACAATATAGTCAAACTTTCCATAATAGATACACCCAGGTTCTAGTAATAATTCATCCCATCACTTAACTCAGTCCTCCAACAGATATAGGCTACAAGAAACAATGAAATCGATCCCAGAGAGCTTACCCAAAGCTGATAAACCAATTTTTGATTTGCAAGGAAAGTGACAACTCAACTTTATCACTCAGTTATGCACCCATCATTCACTTAATGCACCCAAGAAAGGGAAAATCGACCCCAACTGATAAAAAATGAACCCAACACTTCCACACAGTGGATACCAAGAGGCAAATCTCCCCAGAGTGATGATAATACAACCCAACAATGATATTCTTCAATTCCCCTCACTGAAATCGCCCTGTAGTAAGCAATCGACCCCCACACTAAAAAATTATGCCCAACTTGGCCCCAATAGCTACCAAAACTTCCTAGAAGGAGACTCAACCCTCGAATAGAAGAAATTAGGCCAATCAAGAAGGGGAAAGCACCCAAACAATAAGAAATCTCCCCTGAAATCTGTATTTCGAACCTGATGCAGGAGCATTCCCACCTCACCAAGCGGGTCAACACGTGGAGAAAGAAAAAGACAGATGGATGACGCCAGCACCAAAATTTTGAATCACCTTGATATCTGTTGCGCCGCCATTTGAATGAAAGCATTCATCATAAAGCATACTTTCACATTGTAAATGGACCTTGAGCAGATAAGCTCTCGTCCTTAGATAGCAGAGGTATTCCTTAGATTTAGTGCAGGTAGATAAGATTTAGTGCAGGTAGATAGGATAATTAAGTCTAGATTAGATGGGTTTTTGACTTCGAGGGGGAAAAATGGAGTATAGACACCCTCATTTGCATCATTGTAAGGGGGGCATTCAGATTATTGAGCATTGGCGTTTTTGAGGAGAAGAAGGAGAGCAACTCAGGGAATCGATGAAGAATCCCCATGTATAGACATTGAATTAATAGTAAAGCTTTAATTCAATTTCATGGCTGTGATTATCCTCTGTGTGTTGTTGATACTATGTTGTTGCATGTTTGCTTCTTGCTTTTCTTATTTTCTATATGCTTCTTCTGTGATTTCCTGGCAAGTTCGAAATCTGAGAGAGTGAGAGAGTGAGTTTCAATCGTTCTTCTGTTTAAGCTGGGAAATTCCCGCATAAGAGTGCAGTGGAATACCTTTGCATAGAGTGCGTGGGGAGGTTTAACAGTTAACCTCTCGTCTTTGTTTGCTCAAAGGTCATGTTGAACTATCCGAACCGTGCATGTGAAGTGAAGGTCGAAGTTGACGTTTGAGAGTCAAGCCTGGGAAGAGAAGAACAGGAGGGACGTGGTTAAAATTCCATGGATATGTTTATTTTCTGTGTGTTGTTGGCTTTATGCCTTTTCATATTTGCTTCATGTTACTTACTTCTTTCATATTCCGCTTATGTGATCTTATGGAAGAATTGAGTTCAGAGTGGTTCCGAGAGAAAAGTTGGTGAAAGCTCAGGAGGGAGAGTTCCTAGCTAGTACTGGGGAATAGACCCAGGTGAAGCCTGAACGAGAGAAGGTTCGAAGTGACAGACTCTTCAAGAGGAAGAGAATCGATGACTTGAACTCTTGAAAAAGAGTTAACCTGCGAGCGTAAGTGGAACCTGGTTGTTATTGCATATCGACATATCGGGTTGGCGAGTGCAAGAGTTGCATGCACATCGAATGCGCGAGTAGTAAGTTCCAGTTTCCGTGGAAGTGCCGACTTTCGGAGGAACACGTGTTACGTAAATATCGGGACGTTGGGTCTCGGGAGTTGAAGGGAAAGAGATTGGTCTCATAGGTCGCAAACTCGTGAGAGGCGAGATAGCGATACTCGGGTACCGGCGACTCGGACCTCAGAAGTCGAAGTGAAGTTGCTTGGACTTGTGGGAAGCGAAGTTGCAAGATCGCGATATCGGGAGCCTCGGTATCTCGACACATCGGGTATCAGGAGTTGAAATCCTGAGTGGTTGGGAGCACGAAAAGCGAAGCCCCAGTCCCCGAAGTAGAGAAGGAGAGGACAGGGAGGAGTGAATTGTGGGTATAGATGATCCGATAAAAAGGGAGGAGAACCGTTGAGTTCTTCGGGCCCGGGGAAAACGAAGGTCCTGGTAAAAGCGACTGTGCCGTTGAGGGCAAGAGGGGTTCCATCAGAGTGGTATCAGAGCCTTGTAATCTTGTCGGTATATTGCAGGCGAGAGAAGAGAAGGAGAAAGAGGAAGCACTCTGATGCACACGACTTGCATCAGAGTGGTATCAAAGAAGGTTAAGGAGTTCTCTTTGCTCTGGTAGCAGAGAGAAGAAGGTTCCATAATGCCGCCCAGGAGAGAAAGGCAGTCACCTGATCGTGAGGATAGGGATGCCCGAAGAAGGGGTAGGCCAGCAGGGAACCCAGAGATAGAGAGACAGATGCAAGATCTCCGAGCAAGGCTCGAGGAGATGGAAACTGCACAGAGATGGGGAGTCGGCGCAGGAGGGTTCAGTGATTCCGAAGTTGAAGAGGAAGCTAGACATGCCGAAGAGGAGGTCACGGCAGAAGATGCATCAACCAAAAGGCTGATTAGAGCCATTTCCAGGATGAGCTCGAAGATGAATATGGACATTCCCGTCTATGAGGGAAGTCTAAATGCAGAGGAATTGCTGGATTGGATCCGAGCATTGGATACCTACTTCGATTACGAAGATATCGAAGAAGAAAAGAAAATAAGGCATGTTGTTACCAAGATGAAGGGACATGCAGCCTTATGGTGGGACGAGCTACAGGCGGACAGACGTTCCAAGGGAAAACAGAAGATCGAAAGCTGGGATCGGATGATCGCCAAGATGAAGGCAAAATTCATTCCGAGGGATTACCAGATCACTCTATTCAAGCATATGCAGATCCTGAGACAGAAGCTGATGACGGCGAAAGAATACACTGAAGAATTCTATAGGTTCAACATTCGAGCAGGTCACCGAGAGAGTGATGACGAAAAGGTGGCGAGGTATCTGAATGGGTTGAGGTATGACATTCAGGATGAACTGAGCATGGTTACCATCCGAACAGTCGAGGATGCATACCAGATGGATCTAAAAGATGAAGAGAAGTTGAGCCGCAAGTAGGGACCACGAGGGTGGGGCAGAAGCCAGCCCAGAGGCAAGACAGTTTCCCAAGAGAAAACACAGAAGCCCAAGGAGGATTGGAGGAAACCACAGGGAAAATATGAAAGAGGTGGTACCTCACAGCAGAGGCAGAAAAATGTTGAGCTGAGAAGGCAGTCAGAATATCAGTAAGGAGGATATGTTGACGCCAACACGTTCCCTCGTACCCGAGGTAGAGGACGGGGTCGAGGGGGAATTATCACATGTTTCACGTGTGGTAAAGACGGACACAAAGCCGTTGATTGTCCGGACAGGAAAATGAGCAGAGGAAAAACTCACATCGCTGAGGCGCAGAAGCATGATGTTGAGAGTGAAGATGCAGACAGCGGAAGATCGCTTGGGATACATAAAATCCTTTTGAAGGCTAAGAAGGAGGTGGAGAGCGCAGTGCAGAGGGGCAGACTATTCAAAACGGCTTGTATAGCCAAGGACAGGAAATGAAAAGTCATAATCGACAGTGGGAGCACTGACAATCTCGTCTCGATCGATATGGTGGAGAAATTGGAGCTAGAGACAACTAAGCACCCGAGCCCGTATAAAGTCTCGTGGCTACAGAAAGGACACAGGGTAAGTGTCACTAAACAATGCTTAGTTAAGTTTAAAATTGGAAATTATCATGATGAGATAATGTGTGATGTTATTCCCATGGATGTATGTCACATATTGTTGGGAATACCATGGAAATATGATCGGAATGTTGTTCATGACGGGAGGATGAACACCTACACCTTGGAGAAGGATGGGAGAATCCATAAACTGCTGCCGATAAAAGATAAGGAAGTAAAGTCAGAAGTTAGCAGCACGATACTTCTCATGAGTGGGAAGGAACTTCTCACAGAGTTGGAGAAGAATGAAGATCCACAATTCTTTGTTGTCAGGAAGCCGAGAATTGTCCTGACAAGCACAAGAGTGGACGACTTACCAGGAGAGATTCAGGAACTACTGGAAGAGTTCACTGATATCATCGTGGATGAACTACCCCATTCGTTGCCACCGATGTGGAGTGTGAGTCATCACATTGACCTCATACCCGAAGCAAGTTTTCCAAATAAAGCAACATACAGGTTGACACCTCAGGAGAACGAGGAGGTCAAAAGGCAGGTACAAGATCTGCAAGATAAAGGACTAGTCAGAGAGAGTCTTAGCCCGTGTGTTGTTCCAACAGTGCTGAGTCCGAAGAAGGATGGAGGCTGGAGGATGTGTACAGACTCCAGGGTGATAAATAAGATCACCATCAGATACAGGTTTCCACTACCGAGAATGGATTGCCTGAGTGGGGAAAACTACTTTTCTAAGATTGATCTCAAAAGCGGATATCATCAGATCCGGATGAGAGAGGGAGATGAATGGAAGATGACATTCAAGACAAACAAGGGTTTGTATGAATGGTTGGTCATGTCATTTGGGTTGACAAACACGCCTATCACTTTTATGCGGATGATGAATGAAGTCCTGTGGAAATTCATTGGCAAATTTGTGGTCGTATACCTGGACGACATACTGATTTTCAGCAAGACCAGGGATGAACACCTGAGGCATTTGGCCATTGTAATGAGGAGGCTACAGCAGGAGAAGCGGCTGATCAATTTGAAGAAGTGTTCCTTCCTGCAGACAGAGCTCATTTATTTGGGTTTTGTAATCTCGGCAAATGAATTGAAGATGGATCCTGAGAAGGTGAACGTAATCAGGAATTGGCCATCGCCGAGGAATGTTTTTGAAGTAAGGAGCTTTCATGGACTGGCTAGTTTCTACCGAAATTTCATTCGAAATTTCAGTGGAATCAGCGCAGCAATGATGGATACTATGAAGAAGCGACATAAGGTTTTCCATTGGACAGTGGAAGCTGAAAGGAGCTTCAATTTGTTGAAGCGAACGCTAACAGAGCAACCAATTCTGGTGTTGCCTGATTTTCAGAAAACCTTCCAGGTAAAGTGTGAAGCTAGTGGATATGCTGTTGGAGGGGTCTTGAGTCAGGATTATAGGCCTATGGCATACTACAGCAAGAAGCTGGATGATGCGAAGCTGAAATACTCCACGTATGATAAGGAATTCTATGCCATCATACAGGCACTGAAAAAGTGGAGGCATTACTTGATACCCAAAGAATTTGTGTTGTACAATGCTAATCATGCATTGCAGTTCATGAGTCAGCAGGAGAAGATGAATCAGAAGCATGCAAAGTGGATGGAATACATGCAGAATTTTACATTTGTGATAAATCACATCTCTTGGACTGCTAACAAGGTAGCTGACGCCTTGAGCAGAAAATGTTTATTGCTGCAGGAATTCAGGGTCAAGACTTTGGGTTTTGAAAATATGAAAGATATGTATGCAGGTGACGCAGACTTTGGCGAGACATACGAGGCAGTCGAGAACCCAGTTCTCAAAGATAGGAGTCTGTGGATTGACTACCTGATCTAGGATGGATTGTTGTTTAAAGCCAATCAACTGTGCATTCCGAATTTCTCTATGAGGGAGAATTTAGTGAAGGAGAAACACAGTGGAGGTCTAGCAGGTCATTTTGGACATGACAAGACATTCGCCAAGATGAGCGAATCTTATTATTGGCCTGGCATGCGCACTGATGTAAAGCGATTTGTTGATGGGTGCCGAATATGTCAACACGCAAAGGGTCGAAAACAAAATGCTGGGTTATATCAGCCATTGCCCATACCCGAAAGGCCATGGGAAGCCATTAGCATGGATTTTTTTTTGGGATTACCGAGAACGCAGCAAGGAGTGGATTCCATCTTTGTGGTGGTGGACAGGTTCTTGAAAATGGCACATTTTATACCGTGTCATAAAACCAACAATGCAACCCACATCGCCAATTTATTTTTCAAAGAGATTGTGCGATTGCATGGATTGCCCAAGAGCATAGTCTCGGATCGGGATACCAAGTTCGTAGGTCACTTTTGGAGGATGCTATGGAAGAAGCTAGGGACTGACTTGGCCTTCAGTGCTTCTTACCATCCACAGACAGATGGACAGACCGAAGTAGTCAACAAAAGTTTGGGGAATCTGTTGAAAAGCCTGGTAACCGAGTATCACAACAGTTGGGATCATATCCTACCACAGGCGGAGTTTGCGTACAACGATTCTGTGAACCGGAGTACAGGTAAAATCCCATTTCAAATTTTGTATGGGACACAGCCGCGAGGAGTATCTAAACTCAGGGAGCCAGAGCAGGCTGAAACTAGCAGCGCGAGAGATGAAGAGTTCGCTGAGGCAATGCAAGAACTTCACGCAGAGGTGAAGCAGTGGTTGTAGAAGTCCAACCGAGAGTACAAGTGCAGAGCCCATCAGAGGAAGAGACAACTTCAGTTTGAAGTTGAGGACGTGGTTCTAGCGCACTTGAGGAAAGAAAGGTTCCCGAGAGGAACATAAAACAAACTCAAGATGAAGAAAATCGGGCCATGCAGAGTCTTGAGAAAGTTTGGGGAAAATGCGTATGAGCTTGAATTGCCAGAAGGAATCGGGATATCTCCGATTTTCAATATTTCAGACTTATACCCATACAAGGCTGATAAAACAGGCACTGGAATGGAGGAACCAAAAATACAGTGGTAGAAACAATTCCTAGTTGCACAGAAGCCTCAGATGGAGTGCATACTGGATAAAAGAATAGGCAGGAAGAACAGGAGGAAGAAATATTTTGAATACCTGGTGAAATGGAAAGATCACCCAATGGAGGATGCTAGCTGGGAAATAGAGGCAGTGATACAGAAACATGGTCACAGTGTACAGGAGCTCATGGACAGGAGCCCATGAAATTTTCTGAGCCGAGGAGTATAATGCAGGAGCATTCCCACCTCACCAAGCGGGTCAGCGCGTGGAGAAAGAAAAAGACAGCTGGATGACGCCAGCACCAAAATTTTGAATCACCTTCATATTTGCTACGCCGCCATTTGAATGAAAGCATTCATCATAAAGCGTACTTGCACATTGTAAATGGACCTTAAGAAGATAATCTCTCGTCCATAGATAACAGAGGTACTCCTTAGATTTAGTGCAGTTAGATAAGATTTAGTGCAGGTAGATAAGATTTAGTGCAAGTAGATAGGATAATTAAGTCTAGATTAGACGGGTTTTTGACTTCGAGGGGGAAAAATGGAGTATAGACACCCTCCTTTGCATCATTATAAGGGGGGCATTCAGATTATTGAGCATTGGCATTTTTCAGGAGCAGAAGGAGAGCAACTCAGGGAACCGGTGAAGAATCCCCATGTACAGACATTGAATTAATAGTAAAGCTTTAATTCAATTTCATGGCTGTGATTATCCTCTGTGTGTTGCTGATACTATGATGTTTCATGTTTGCTTCTTGCTTTGCTTATTGTCTATATGGTGCTTCTGTGATTGCCTGGCAAGTTTGAAATCTGAGAGAGTGAGAGAGTGAGTTTCAATCGTTCTTCTGTTTAAGCTGGGAAATTCCCGCATAAGAGTTCAGTGGAATACCTTCGCATAGAGTGCGTGGGGAGGTTTAACAGTTAACCTCTCATCTTCGTTTGCTCAAAGGTCATGTTGAGCTATCCGAACCGTGCATGTGAAGTGCAGGTCGAAGTTGACGTTTCAGAGTCAAGCCTGGGAAGAGAAGAACAGGAGGGACGTGGTTAAAATTCCATGGATATGTTTATTTTTTGTGTGTTGTTGGCTTTATGCCTTTTGATATTTGCTTCCTGTTACTTACTTCTTTCATATGCTGCTTATGTGATCTTATGGAAGAATTGAGTTCAGAGTGGTTCCGAGTGAAAAGTTGGTGAAAGCTCAGGAGGGAGAGTTCCTAGCTAGTACTGGGGAATAGACCCAGGTGAAGCCTGAATGAGTGAAGGTTCAGAGCGATGGACTCTTCAAGAGGAAGAGAATCGGCGACTTGAACTCTTGAAAAAGAGTTAACCTACGAGCGTAAGTGGAACCTGGTTGTTATTGCATATTGGCATATCGGGTTGGCGAGTGCAAGAGTTGCATGCACATCGAATGCGCGAGTAGTAAGTTCCAGTTTCCATGGAAGCGCCGACTTTCGGAGGAACACGTGTTACATAAATCTCAGGATGTCGGGTCTCGGGAGTTGAGGGAAAGAGATTGGTCTCATAAGTCAGGAACTCGCGAGAGGCGAGAGAGCGATACTCGGGTACCAGCGACTTGGACCTCGGAAGTCGAAGTAAAGTTGCTTGGACTCGCGGGAAGAGAAGCTGCGAGTTCGCGAGATCGGGAGCCTCGGTATCTCGACACGTCGGGTATCGGGAGTTGAAATCCCGAGTGGTTGGGAGCATGAAAAGTGAATCCCTGATCCCCGAAGTAGAGAAGGAGAGGACAGGGAGGAGTGAACTGTGGGTATAGAGGATCTAATAGGAAGGGAGGAGAACCATTGAGTTCTTCAGCCCCGGGGAAAACGAAGGTCCTGGTAAAAGCGACTGTGTCGTCGAGGGCAAGAGGGGTTGCGTCAGAACCTCTCTATCACTAAAATCACCTAACAAAGCAATTTTTCCTCAGGGGATAAAGGTAAGATCACAAACTCTCCCTCTTACCCATGAAATGTTCCCAGAAATGAGAGAAAACTACTCAACAAGAGAATTTGTTGTCCTTCCAAGGCTCTCAATCCCCATTTCTTTAGTAGAGTAGTTTCTCCACGCAATTTCTAGCCACAATAGAGAGTTTGATCTCTCCCTATGGATAACTCAGCCCAAGATGAGTGAATCGAACCACATAAGATCACGCTCAACTACCGACAATAAAATCTCAAACACATTGAAGAAATCTTGCTACCAATCGATGAGACTTTGATACCAATATGATTTATTCCTTTAGTGTCTTATATAAGTTATGTTCTATTGATCCTCTGGATTCATTTAAATTCTTAGTATCGTGATCAAGCCAGATTCCAGATACCCACAGCTGGCCAAGATCATACTTTGATACCACTGTAAGATCTCGTTTATAAGAAAACCGGGGTTTTAATTTGTAAATAAAATTAGGGAATTAACTTTGCTACAAACCCTTGTAATTTCTTCAAACCAGGGATGATTTTAAGAATGGAAATTAATATTAAAATGTTGAAATTTGAGCTCATCATACTAGTCCTTAATATGCAAAATGAAAAATGTTCGACGACAGTTTTGTTAAAATATTCAAA
>WSFP011350848.1:0-35224 GCA_009831015.1 Picea engelmannii
CTGAGTCGATTCAGATCAACCGTTGGATGAACTGAACGTGAACATCCATTAACGTACGTTATAAGATTATACAAACATTCAAAATAATAAATTATATATTCCTCATCGTTGACCCAAAATGGTAATAGTAATTTCAAGCATAGCTGGAGGCAGAATCCTCGGCCAGAAGCATCGCTGGTAATGGGTTTGCAGTTTCTTTTCGAAAGCTGTATTTATGGGGGCATAAGTCATGAGATTTGAATGTGCAGAAATATGGTGTCTTACAAGGGAATGAAGGTGGCTGCCATGGTGGTGGTTTTATTGATTCTGTCAGCGCAGTTTGCAGATCATGTGCATTGTTCTTCAGATGAATGCACGGTGGTTTCAACGGTTTTGGAATCGTGTTATGTCGCTCTACAGTCAGGAGAATTTTTTATGAAATCTGAAAGCATTTGCTGCAGGAGCCTGGAGGTTCTGGAGAACAGGATTCAAGATCACCTGCTTACCAGATATACCGTTTGTGAGTGCTTAAAGGCCTCTGATAACGATAAGCAGGTTTGGGTGAATGAAAATCTGCTGGAAGTCCAGGCATTATGTGGCCCTCACGTTCCCTACCCAATATCTGCCCATTCGGACTGTTTGCAGTATGTAAGTATACATTAGATGCTTTGACCTATTCTTTTCTTTGGTTATCTTGTTGGTATGATCCTGAATACCTTAGAATGAAATTCTGCATCTCAGAAGACCTTATTTTCTTTATTTTTTACTTTTTAATATCGTTTTTCCATATTCCAGGCCAGTGAGGGAATGAAGATTGCCATGGCAGCATTGGAAAGATAAATTGATAGAATCCGAACACTAATGTGGCATGCGATATGAAGGTTATTCATGTTAATTATCGTATTCAGCATGACTGTGTAACTGCTCTGCTATGCAGTTTCGCTGTAGCATTACATTACAGTGTATAATGATTTGTAATATAAAGGGATCTATAATAATAGAGTTTTGCAGCTACCATATTCGTCTGTCTGTATCTCTCTCATGTGGTTTGTCTTTTTCTCTGTAAGATGATAAAAAAGCCAATATTTTCGAACATACAACTTGCAACTCTTACTCCATTGATTTTTGTGATCCCAAAATTATAGAATCAATCTGTTTAAGAGATCCAGAAATACACCCAAGACGATGAAGGAAATAAGAAGAATTAAATAATTAGGTAGTAGATTATTGAAATCTAGTGTCAGTGGGTTTAATGGTCAAATCTAAAAGGTGTAAGGTATGTATTTATATTTCAATAAACTTTATTAATAAAATCCAAAGAAAAGAATTTTAAACACCAAATTTTCATACACCAATTGAGTATTTGACCTTTCTTTATGTTGAAAGATTATTTTAATATTAAAATACCATTTTAGTTAATACTTCCAAGTTGATACGGCATTTGCAAGAATCATCTTAAACCAGGGAAATAAGATAAATGAAGTTAATTTTGATTTCAAATTGTTTTATAAGATTGTTTCACAGTTAAAAACTATTTAATGATTTAAATATTAAATCATTAAAACATAGTTTTATTAATTTTTTAGAATATATAATATGTTTGCAAAAAACAAATAAACAAATCTAAAAGAATGTTTAAAAATATAGCATAATAAGTAAGATCTATATTATTGTTTATTTGATTGAGTGGTTTTTTAACAGCTAAGTATGAAGAAGATGTGTACATAGTATAACTCTTATGTGTTCAATGTTGATCCTAATTCAAAGTTATATATATATATATAAAGAAAGAAAAAATTACTTCTAAAACTCCCTTATTAAGAAGAGAGATTCTATAACACATATGAATATCTACCTAAAATCAATGGACATAGGCTAGATCTCTATAAGTGTGTGGCCTTTTCATCAGTAGATAACATACATGAAATATGAAGAGTGTTATAAACATAATATATAATAATAAATATAAATACATTATAATAGTTAATGAATAATTAATGAAGAGACACATTCCCAATGAAAGATCATGTCTCTTCATGGAAGGGCACCTCTGTGTGGGTATATAAGGCCCTCATTCTTATTGTATCTCATCTCATATTCATATACATTATTATTTAATATATTACCCTTTATAAATTATAACCTTTGTCTTACCTACATTGGGTATTTACCTTATGAATCGACTTGGTTCACCATTGAGTGAAAGTAACAAGTTTTTGTGCACTAAAAAAAAAAAAAAAAAAAGAGGACCCTTAGTTAATTGTCATTTAAAAAGTGAGAAAAAATAATTTAAAAGAAAAAGTTTCAAAGAATAGGAAAAGTGAATATTTTATTTTACCTTTGGAGATTTACCATCCCATGGTTTTGGAAAACCATTGGCCCATGGTATTCCATACCATATATAATATATATGTGTGTATATTTTCCTCTAAAGAAGCATTTCACAAAACTTAGGGTCGCTTTTCTTGAGCCCCTAACAAATAGTCAAGAATATAAAAGGGATTTATAAGGTACTTTTTATAAACTATCAAAAGGATTATAAAAATTGAAGTGAAAAGATAGATAAGAAGGAAAGAGTATAACTAAAAGAGTTCTTTTAGAAAGTGTGAAGGTAATATTAAATTATTTTTCATTAATTACCAAGGAAAAAAAGAAGAAGAGATTAAGTGAATATAAAATTACTTTTGGTAAAGTATAAATAAAATATTCAAAGTTTTTAATTTCTATATATTCAAAGGTCATGGATTTGGTGAGCTTGGTGTCCAGCAGTGACCAGAGGCTCGACCAGAATGTGCTGAGAAATTGGCTGTCCCAATCTGAGACAATTGTTGTGGGATTCCAAAATGTACCCAGACTCGTTCAAAGAAGATCTTGGTAGTGGCCTCTGCTGTGATTCTCTTCTTGCAAGCAACAAGAATCTCCATCTTAGAAAAGCGATCAATAACCACAAAACATAGTCATTTACCCTCTTGGTGGATAGGAGGCCCGGCATGTAGTCTAATGAGATGGATTCCCATGGTCTGTCAAGATTATGGAGAGGGGTGTACAGTCCCTATTTCTTAGTGCTCAGTTTGGCAATAGCGCACGCAGTGCAGGACCTGATATACTTGCTAACGTCCTGTCGAAGTTTTGACCAGTAGAAATGTTTATGTATCATCGCCACTATCTTTTTAATGTCAAAGTGTCCTGCCACCCGACTATAGTGGGCTTCCCAGATTAGTTTCGCTCGCTCACTTGATGAAACACAGATATGGCCTAGATGACACAACAACCCCTATTGAAGATGGAAATTATCAAAAATTGCATTTGTACCCAACATTTGGTACTTGGTGGTGAAGTCTGGGTATGCCTCATAGAGTTGGGGCCATCTAGAATTCTCATGGTCACAAGATTCTAGCACCGTGGTGAGTGTCGTGACTGGCGGTTTGCTGAGGCAATCAGCGATGCAATTGGTGCTTCTTGTTTTATACTTGATGTTGATGTGGAATTGCTGTAAGTATGTGCACCACTTTTGATGGGAGTCATTCTGCAATTTTCCTTATGTCTGCATGAACTGTAGGGCTTATGATCAGTGTGGATGATTGTTTCCTTCCCAAAAATGTAATATATCCACTGGCGACAGGTTTTCACAATGGAGTACATTTATTTGTCGTAATTATGGTACTTACATACAACATCTGATAGTGTCTCACTATGATAGGCCATAGGGTGGCCGTGCTGAGTGAAAACGACGCCCACAACATAGTCTGAAGCATCTGTCTCGATCTCAAAGGATTGTTGTAGGTATGGTAGTGAAAGTACTAGGGCTGAGCACAAGCATTGCTTCAAATCATCGAACACTTGTTGTTGGGACCGAAACCACGCAAATTTCTCCTTACCACCACCCCTGGTTGTTTGGATGAGGGCCCATGCAATATGGGAGAATCCCAACATGAACTTGCGATAGAAATTGGCAAGGCCCAAGAAGCTCCGAAGCTCAGTGAGTGTGTTGGGGCTAGACAATGATGGATGACTTGGATATTGGCTGGATCCACATGTAATCCATGCTGATCAATGATGTATCTCAGGTAATGAACCTTTTCCATGCCGAAGGAGCATTTTTCCAATTTGGTGTAAAGCTTGTACTACCGCAGGGTGTGTAGAACCTGTTGAATATGCTACAAGTATTCGACCCAAGTCTTGTTGTAAATGAGAATGTCATCCAGATACACCATTAAAAAATTATTGGTGAATGGTCACAGGATATCATCCATCATCCTCATGAAAGTGGCTAGAGCATTTGTTAAACCAAAAGGCATGACCAACAATTCAAAAAGGCCTTCCTTTGACTTGAAGGCGGTCTTCCATACATCTGTATGTTCTATCGGGACCTAGTAGTAGCTAGACTTAAGATCAATCTTACTGAAGTATTTGGCCCTCGTGAGTTGATCAAGGAGGTCGATGATTCTGGGAATCGGGTACTGGTTTCTGACTGTGATTTTATTCAGAGTCTGGTAATCAATGCAGAGTCGCTAGGTTCCATCTTTCTTTTGTACCAGCACGATTGGGATCCCGCAAGGTGATGATTTGGGACAAATGTGCCCCTTGTGGAGTAGTTCTTGGATCTACCGCTTGATCTCTTCATTCTCTAACAGAGAGTAGTGATAGAATGGCCCATTGGGAAGCGGTGTGTCGGGGTTAAATAGATGGGGTGCTTGACCTGGCAGTGCAGAGGTACCCCGGTAGGTGAGGAGAAGATATATGAATATTTTTCCACGACCTTATCTACTTGATTCTGATGTGTGGAGAGGTCGGATACAGATACCTTAGATATGGTTGTGATCTTTCACTCATTCTGAGAGAGAATCACGAAGAATACAAAATTCCCCGTCTGAGAGATGACCTTCCTGCATTGCTTAGCAGAGATCAAGGAAATAACACTAGGTGGGACTGCCTCGGGTATCCTCTACAATTTCCTATTCAAAGTAATAATAATACTACGAGGCCTAGACTCATATACAACATGACATTTCCATAAATAAGGTTGGCCCAAAAGAACATCACAAACTTCGATAGGAGCTACATCACACAATACCTTGTATTTAAAGGGATTGATGTCGTACGACAGTCGACACTGTTGGTTGACGCAAAGATCGCTTCCTTGGCGGAGCCATCCAATGGTGTAGGGTTGTGGGTGTGACGTTATATGTAGGGCCAA
The DNA here is from genome assembly GCA_009831015.1 of Picea engelmannii. NCBI lineage: Eukaryota > Viridiplantae > Streptophyta > Pinopsida > Pinales > Pinaceae > Picea > Picea engelmannii. Next base: position 5,177 of record WSFP011350848.1, read on the forward strand.
CCACTTGATGACCTCTGCTGAGATGAGGTTCTTCTGGGTACCACTAGCAACGATGAAGTGTAGCAGGGTGTCTTTTACCCACATATGTGAATGAAAGAGGCACTCTCCTTCTTCTTTATCATCTAGTTCACCAAGATGGAGCTTGGTGGTAGAAATGGTTGCACTGGGTTTCATTTCAATGATCTATATTCCCCTTCCTAGTTCTGAATCAGAGTCAGAACACACATCTTATTCAAAGTCTTTCACTTCGGCCACAAGCGACTACTTTGAGTGGTAGTCAAGAGTTTTATGCCAAAGGCTCTTATGGAAGTTGCACCACTTCCCAGTATCTCTCTTTGTCTTTCTCGTGTCCTTCTTTGATTGTGGCTTGGAATGGTCATCCTAATACTGTCCAAATTTTCTCTGTCCTATGTTCTCTGGGTTGGGGCCTCCCTTTCTGGGATTTTTCTGTGAGGAGTTCCCAGGCCCAAATTGCCACGTCTTTTGTTTGAGCTTCTGCTCGATTTTGATGGCATATCTGTAGGCCGCGCCAAAAGATGAGATGTCCAAAAATTCCATTTCGGTCTCAATGTATCTATGCAGAGCACCATGATACTTGAGCACACGATGTCGCTCTGAATCTTTGATACCCATATTGGTGCGCAAGGTATGGAAGATATTTGTGAAATTTGGCACTGTTTGGTCTCTTTCTTGCCACAATGTGGTCCATTTGGTATACAAGTTGTCATAACTTCTGACAGAATAATATTGTTGATTAATAGCATCCCCGAAGGATTCCCAGGTGGCTGTGACTGTAAATAATGAGGGTTACTCTGTTTCCTTTTGCTCACAGAAATTTTACCACCAATCTTTGACATGGGAAACTGCTTTGAGGAGTGCAAAAGTAATATTTTCTCTATTCTAAAAGTTATGGACAAAAAAATACCCTTCTAGTAGATTCAACCACTTGTCTACAACATATGCTTCTATCTGACCTTTAAATATAGGCATATAGAAGTTCATTTGTACCTTGAAGGGGGAGGTGCCTCCCTCGAAGAAGATGTGTCACCTGTTGGTAGTCGTCGAAGGATTTACGTGAAACTATTCATCACCGCGTTCCTCTGTTGCGTGAGAGATTCCTCAAGAAACATTTTAAAAGGATCTCTTGTCCCGTCATCTTTATTTTCTCCTACCATGAGAGGTCGCTTGGGCTTGCAAGAGTTTTTTTCCTCAAGAGAAACAAGCTTGAGACCCAACTCTTTGTACTCCGACCTCGTTGCGAACATGCATTAACATGACAAGGAGAAGACCACTCTAACACCACTAATCTGGATTTTATGAGAAGAATGAAATGACTACGTATTATTAACAGGTGATTAGCACAAAATAACAGAGATACAATAAAAATGGTTTTCTATTCAATAAGGAAATAAGCTGAAACTATAAAATGTAGTGAAAAACAAGCTTGCTGGAATGGTGGTGGCTTATCTATGAGAAGAGATGTGACAGCTGCTCTCATTCACAAGAAGATGATTACAATGAGGATCTGAAGGAATTTTTACAATAAAAAGGAATTTCAAAAACCCTAGACATCCAAAAACCTAACCCTAGGGGATGAAGCACCAAAAGTTATGTGGGCCCCATTTGGGTAAGTTAGTACATCAACTTCCCAAGGTCATAACTTTTGCTTAAAATCTTTGTTTTAGGTGCATGATACCTCGTTGGAAAGGTATTGTCAAGGAGATTCACTTAGGGGGATCAATTAGATCCTTCTCCCAAAATTGAGAACCTCGATCCCTAAAAACTTTCATTTACGCCCTCAAAATGACCCCGGAAGTTAAAAACTGCTAAAAATAGTAAATTACCAAAATTGCCAGAAAATTATTTTGAGCTAGTTGGAAAAGGTGGGTGGCCACCAATATTCACCTAGATCAACCGTCCCTCCATAGGAAGAAATTTTCTTTATGTCATTGATTTCCCCCATCAGATAAGGAAATTTATGTTGAATTTGGCCCCAGGTGAGCCAATTGCCTTGGTGAAGGAGTTGCCCTGCTTTGACGACTTGATAAAGTTGTTTCATTTGTTGTCGAGTGCCCTTGATATGTGTGTCCACAATATTATCACTGGATTCTTGTTGTATGCAGTCGAGGTTGAGCTCTATTGGCGTTAGTTGTTCTGCTACTTCTGAGGTGTCCAATAATGGTGGGAAATAAGGATGAAGGAGATCCATGTTGAACACTGGGTGCAGGCCAAGGAAAAGAGGAATGTTGAGCTCAAAACCATTATCCCCCACAACCTTCATGATGGTGTATGACCCATAACAGAGTGGACGAACCTTCCGACGGGGTATTGTAAGGTGTTCTTTCTGCAAGTGTAAGAAAACTTTGTCACCCACCTGAAATTTATGTGGCACCCGGTGTTCATGATGGCACTGCTTGTACTTATCATTGGACTTTTGTAAGATATACTGAACCTGTTGGCAGATGTGATGGATCTTCTCAATGAACCGGGTGGCGTTGTCATCTTTAGTTGGAGTCGGAGATGATTTGGTCGAGGTGACCGCAAGGGGAAGTGAAACATCTATGGGACCTAATGGCTGGAATCCTAACCCCACCTGAAAGGGGCTATGACTGGTTGAGCTATATAGGGATCAGTTGTAGCTATGCTAGACATAGGGAAGGATCTCATCCCATGTGTGAGGGTGCTTGTAATTATACTTGGAAAGGATATGCAAAATCATTCGATTTACGACCTCGGTTTGGCCATCTGTCTGCGGGTGGTAAGCCATGTATTTGGTGAGCTTGGTGTCCAGCAGTGACAAGAAGATTGACCATAAAGTGATGAGAAATCAATAGTCCTGATTTAAGATGATGGTTTGTGGGATTCCAAAATGTACGCAGACTCATTCAAAGAAGATCTTGGCAGGAAACCAAAATTGCAGGAAACGAGAATTGTCATCTTAGAAAAGCGGTCAACAACCACAAAAACACAGTCATTTCCCCACTTGGTGGATGAGAGGCCCAACATGTAGTCCATTGAGATGGATTCCCATGGTCTGTCGGGAGTAGGGAGAGATGTGCACATGCCTTGTTTCTTAGTGGTCGGTTTGGAAATAGCGCAGGCAGTTCAGGACTTGATATGCTTGCTGATGTCCTATCGAAGTTTCGACCAGCAGAAATGTTTCTATAGAATCGTCACTGTCTCTTCGACACTGAAGTATCCTGCCACCAGACTATAGTGGGATTCCCAGATCATCTTCGCTCGCTCGCTTGATGGAACACAAATATGGCCCAAACAACACAACAACCTCTCCTGAAGATGGAAATTTTCAAAAACTACGTTTGCACCCAACATTTGGTAGGTGGTGGCAAAGTTCGGATCTGTCTCATAGAGTTGGGGCCATCCAAGGGTCTCATGGTGTCACGAGTCTAACACCGTGTTGAGTGTTGTGGTTGGCAGTCTACTAAGGCAATCAATGATGTGATTGATGCTTCCTGTTTTATAATTGATTTTGTGGTGGAATTGTTGCAAGTATGTGGACCACTTTTGATGGTGGTCATTCTGCAATTTTCCTTGTGTTTGCATGAACTGCAGTGGCTTATGATCAGTGTGGATGACTATCTCCTACCAAAGAATGTAATGTCTCCACTGGTGGCAGGCTTGCACAATGGATTACATTTTTTTGTCGTAAGTAGGGTACTTACGAACAACATCTGATAGTGTCTCACTATGATAGGCCAAGGGGTGGTCGTGCTAGTTGAGAACAACACCCACAACATTGTCTGAAGCATCTATCTCAATATCAAAGGGTTGTTGTAGGTCTGGTAGTGAAAGTGCTGGGGCTGAGCACAAGCGTTTCTTCAAATCATCGAATGCTTGTTGTTAGGACCGACCCCATGCAAATTTCTCCTTACCACCACCCTTGGTTATTTGGCTGAGGACCCATGCAATATGGGAGAATCCCAACATGAACCTGCGGTAGAAAATGGCAAGGCCCAAGAAGTTCTAAAGCTCATTGAATGTGGTTGGGGTTGGCCAATCACCGATGACTTGGATCTTGGCTAGATCCACATGTATGCCATGTTGATCAATGATGTAGCCTAGGTAATGGACCTTGTCCATGCCGAAAGAGCATTTTTCCAAGTTGTCATAAATATTTTGTTGTCGTAGGGTGTGTAGAACCTATTGAATATGTTGAATGTGTTTGGTCAAAGTCTTGCTATAAATGAGAATATCATACAAATACACCACTACAAAATTATTGGTGAATGGTCACAGGATATCGTCCATCATCCTCATGAAAGTGGCTTGAGCAGTTTTCAAACCAAAGGGCATGACCAACCATTCAAAAAGGCCTTCCTTTGAATTGAAGGCGGTCTTCCATACTTCTATTTGTTCTATTGGACCTAGTGGTAGCTAGACTTCAGATCAATATTACTGAAGTATTTGGCCCCCATGAGTTGATCAAGGAGGTCATCGATTCGGGGAATCGGAGATCAGTTTCTAACTGTGATTTTAATCAGAGGTCGATACTCAATGCAGAGTCAATAGGTTCCATCTTTCTTCTAAACCAACACGATTGGTCTCCCACAAGGTGATGAGATGGGACAGACGTGCCCCTTTTGGAGCAGTTCTTGGATATGTCACTTGATCTCCTCATTCTTTAATAGAGATCGATGATATACTAGCCCATTGGGGAATGGTGTGTCATGGGTTAGATCGATGGGGTGCTTGACTTGGTAGTGCAGAGGTACCCCGGTAGGTGAGGAGAAGATATTTGAATATTCTTCCATGAACTTATCTACTTGCTTATACTGTGTGGAGAGGTCGGCCATAGAGACCCTAGATGTGGCTCTGATCTTTTGCTGATTCTGAGAGTGAATCACGAATAAGACAAAATTCCTCGTCTGAGATATGACCTTCCTACATTGCCTAGCAGAGATCAAGGAAATAATACTAGGTGGGACTGCCTTGGGTATCCTGTACAATTTCCTGTTCAAAGTAATAATAATACTACGAGGCCTAGACTCATATACAACATGAAGTTTCCATAAATAAGGTTGGCCCCTTTATGATTAAATAACATCAAAAAATTCGAGAGGAGCAACATCACACAATACCTCCTCTTTAAAGGGCTTGATGTCATATGACAGTTGGCACTATTGGTTTACGTGGAGATCGCTTCCTTGACAGAGCCATCCAATGGTGTAGGGTTGTGGGTGTGGCGTTATCGGTAGGGCCAGATGCTTGACGACCTCTTCTGAGATGAGGTTCTTCTGGCTACCACTATCAATGAGGAAGTGTAGCAGGGTGCATTTTACCCACATATGTGGATGAAAGAGGCACTCTCCTTCTTTTGGCTCGTCTAGTTCACCAGGTTGGAGCTTGGTGGTAGAAATGGTGGGACTACATTATGCATCAATTATCTGTCTTCCCCTTTATGGTTCTGACTCAGAGTCAAAACATGCATTTGATTCAGAGGCTTTCACTTCAGCCACCAACAACTGCTTTGAGTGGAATTAGCAGTGTTATGCCAAGGGCTGTTATGGAAGTCGCACCACTTCCCGGTATATTTATTTGTCTTTTCGGTGTCCTTTCCTTGCGGATTGGAATGGTTGTCCTTATACTGTCCATATTTTCTCTTTCCTTTCTTCTGTGGTTTGGGGCCTCGCTTTTTAAGATTTTGCTGTGATGGGTTCCCAGGCCCAAATTACCGCGTCTTTTGTTTGAGCTTCTGCTCAATTTTGACATCATATTGGTAGGCCACACCCAAGGATGGGATGTCCAGAAATTCCATTTCAGTCTGGATGTATCTATGCAAAGCATCATTATACTTGAGCACCAGATGTCACTCTGAATCTTTGATACCCATCTTGGTGTGCAAGATATGGAAGATATTTGTGAAATCTGGCATTGCTTAGTCTCTTTCTTGCCTCAGTGTGGTCCATTTGGTATACAAGTCCTCATAACTTCTGACATGGTAGTATTGTTCCTTAATAACATCCCTAAAGGATTCTCAGGTGGTCGTGACTGTAAATAATTAGGGTTCCTCTATTTCCTTTTGTTCACATGAAGTTTCCCACCAAGCTTTGACATGGGGAATGACTTTAAGGAGTGAAAAAGTAATATTTTCTCTATTTGAAAAGTAATGGACAAAAAAATACCCTTCTAGTAGATTCAACCACTTGTCTACAGCATATGCGTCTATCTGACCTTGAAATATAGGAATATCGAATTTTATTTCTACCTTGAAGGGGGTGGCGCCTCCACTCGAAGAAGATGTGTCTCCTGTTGGTAGTCGTCGAAGGATTTGCGCGAAACTTTCCATCATCTCGTTCCTCTATTGCGTGAGGGATTTCTCAAGAAACATTTTAAAAGGATCTCCTGTCCCGTCATATTATTTTCTCTTTCCATGAGAGGTCTCTTGGGCATGCGAGAGATTTTTTCCTCAAGAGAAACAAGCCCAAGACCCAACTCTTTGTACTACGACCTCGTTGTGGACATGCATTAAGATGACAAGGAGCAGATCGCTCTAATACCACTCATCCATATTTTATGAGCAAAATGAAATGACTACAGATTATTAATAGGGGATTAACATAAAATAATAGAGATATAGTAAAACTAGTTTTCTATTCAATAAGGAAATAAGATGAAACTGTAAAATGCAGCACAAAACAAGCTTCTTGGATCGATGTTGGCTTATCTCTAAGAAGAGATGTGCAGGCTGCACTCATTCGAAAGAAGATGATTACAATGAGGCTCTGAATGTCTTTTTACAATAAACAGAAATTTCAAAAACCATAGACATCCAAAAACCTAATCCTAGAAGATGAAGCGCCAAAAGTCATGTGGGCCCCGTTTGGGTAAGTTAGTACATCAACTTCCAAGGGTCGTAACTTTTGCATATGATCTCCATTTTACGCGCACGATAGCTCGTTGGAAATATATCATCAAGGATATTCGTTTAGGGGGATCAATTAGAGACTTCGTTTATCATTGATAACCTCGATCCCGGAAAACCTTCATTTAGGCCCTCAAAATGGCCCCAGAAGTTAAAAACTGCTAAAAATATTAAATTACCAAAATTTCCATAAACCTGTTTTGAGCCAGTTGGAAAAGGTGGGTGGCCACCGATATCCACCTGGATCAATCCTCCCTCATTAGGAATCAATTTTCTCCATTAAGTTGAGTTCCCCGATCAGATGAGGAAATTTCTGTTGAATTTGGCCCCGGGTGAGCCACTTGCCTTGGTGTAGGAGCTGCCTTGCTTTGACGACTCAACAAAGATGGATCCTTTGCTATCGAGTGCCCTTGATACATGTGTCCACAATATGATCATTGTATGCCTATTGTATGCAGTTGGGGTTGAGCTCTGTTGGTGTTAGTTGTTCTGCTACTTCTGAGGTGTCCAATAATGGTGGAAAATAAGGGCGAAGGAGATCCACATTGAACGTTGGGTCTGGGCCAAGGAAATGAGGAATGTTGAGCTCAAAATAATTATCCCCCACAACCTTGGTGATGGTATACGGCCCATAACAGAGTGGGAAAATCTTCCAATGGGGTCCTGTAAGGAGTTGTTTCTACAAGTGCAGCCAAACTTTTTCGTCCACCTGAAACTTATATGGCACCTGATGTTGATCATGGTGCTTCTTGTACTTATCATTGGACTTTTGTAGATATCCTGAACCTGTTGGTAGTTGTGCTAGATCTGCTCAATGAACCGGGTGGCTTTGTCAGCTTTAGTTGGAGACGGACATGAGTTGGTCGAGGTGACCGCAAGGGGAAGTGCAACATCTATGGAACCCAATGGTTGGAATAATAACCCCACCTGAAAGGGGTTGTGGTCGGTTGAGCTATGCAGGGCTCGGTTGTAGCTATGTTGGACATAGGTAAGGCTCTCATCCCATGTGTGAGGGTGCTTGGAATTATACATGCGAAGGATATGCACAATCATTTGATTTACGACCTCGGTTTGGCCATCTGTCTGGGGGTGGAAGGTCATGGATTTGGTGAGCTTTGTGTCGAGCAGTGACCAAAGGCTTGACCAGTATGTGTTGAGAAATCGATAGTCCCGATATGAGACAATGGTTTGTGGGATTCCAAAATGTACCCAGACTCGTTCAAAGAAGATCTTGGTAGTGGCCTCTATTGTGGTGCTCTTCTTGTAGGAAACCATAATAGCCATCTTAGAAAAGAGATCAATAACCACAAAAACACAGTCATTTCCCTTCTTGGTGGATGGGAGGCCCGACATGTAGTACATTGAGATGGATTCCCATGGTCTGTCAGGAGTAGGGAGAGGGGTGTACATGCCCTATTTCTTAGTGGTCATTTTGGCAATAGCGCAGGCAGTGCAGGACCTGATATACTTGTTGACGTCCTGTCAAAGTTTCGACCAATAGAAATGTTTCTGTAGAATCGCCACTATCTTTTTGATGCCGAAGTGTCCTGCCACTCGACTATAGTGGGATTCCCAGATCAGATTTTCTCACTCACTTGATGGAACACAGATATGGTCCATACGACACAACAACCCCTCCTGAAGATGGAAATTATCAACAACTGCGTTTGCACACAACATTTGGTAGGTGGTGGTGAAGTCCCAGTCTGTCTCATAGAGTTGGGTCCATCCAGAGGTCTCATGGATGCAAGAGTCTAGCACCATTGTGAGTGGCATGACTAGTGGTTTGCCGAGGCAATCAGTGACACAGTTTGTGCTCCCTATTTTATACTTGATGTTGAGGTGGAATTGTTGCAATTATGTGGACCACTTTTGATGGCGGTCATTCCGTAATTTTCCTTGTGTTTGCATGAACTGCAACGGCTTATGATCAGTGTGGATGACTATCTCCTTCCAAAGAATGTAATGTCTCCATTGGCAGCAGGCTTACACAATGGAGTACATTTATTTGTCGTAAGTAGGGTACTTATGGACAACATATGATAGTCTCTCACTATGATAGGCCATGAGGTGGCCGTGCTGAGTGAGAACGGTGCCCACAACATAATCTGAAGCATCTGTCTAGATCTTAAAGAGTTGTTTCAGGTTTGGTAGTGAAAGTACTGGGGCTGAGCACAAGCGTTGCTTGAAATCATCGGACGCTTGTTGTTGGGACTAACCCTACATAAATTTTGCCTTACCACCATCCCTGGTTATTTGGCTAAGGGTCCATGCAATATGGGAGAATCCCAACACAAACCTGTAGTAGAAATTGGCAAGGCCCAAGAATCTTCGAAGCTCAGTGAGTGTGGTTGGGGTTGTCAAATCACGGATGAATTAGATCTTGGATGGATCCACATGTACGCCATGTTGATCAACGATGTAGCCCAGGTAATGGACCATGTTCGTGCTGAAGGATCATTTTTCCAAGTTGGCGTAAAGCTTGTGCTGCCGCAGGGTGTGCACAACCTGCTGAATATGCTGCAAGTGTTCGTCTCAACTCTTGTTGTAAATGAGAATGTCATCCAGATACACCACTACAAAAGTATTGGTGAATGGTTGCAGGATATCGTCCATCATCCTCATGAAAGTGGTTGGATCATTTTTCAAACCAAAGGGCATGACAAACTATTCAAAAAGGATTTCCTTTGACTTGAAGGTGGCCTTCCATACATCTATCTGTTCTATCGAGACCTGGTGGTAGCCAAACTTTAGATCAATCTTACTAAAGTATTTGGTCCCCGTGAGTTCATCAAGGACATCATCGATTCATGGAATTAGGTACTAGTTTCTGACTCTGATTTTATTCAGAGCCCAATAATTAATGCAGAGTCACGAGGTTCCATCTTTCTTCTTTACCATCACAATTGGGCTCCCACAAGGTGATGAGCTAGGATGAATATGACCCTTGTGGAGAAGTTATTAGATATATCACTTGATCTCCTCTTTCTCTAACATAGAGCGACGATAGACTAGTCCATTGGGCAGTGGTGCATCGGGGGTCATATCGATGGGGTGCTTGACCTGGAAGTGCAGAGGTACCCTAGTAGGTGAGGAGAAGATATCTGAATATTCTTCCATGACCCTATCTACTTTCTTCTACTATGTGGAGAGGTCGGCCACAAAGACCCTGGATGTGACTATGATGTTTCGCTAATTCTGAGAATGAATCATGAAGAATACAAACTTCCCCATCTGAGAGATGACCTTCCTGCATTTCTTAGCAAAGATCAAGAAAATAACACTAGGTGGGAATTCCTCGGGTATCTTGTACAATTTCTTGTTCAAAGTAATAATAACAGTACAAGGCCTAGACTCATATACAACATGACGTTTCAATAAATAAGGTTGCCCAAAATAACATCACAAACTTCGAGAGGAGAAACATCAGACAATACCTCGTCTTTAAAGGGCTTGATGTCGTATGAAAATTGACACTATTTTTTGACGCAGAGATTGCTTCCTTGGCGGAGCCATCCAATGGTGTAGGGTTTTGGGTGCGGCGTTGTCGGCAGGGCCAACCACTTGATGACCTCTACTGAGATGAGGTTCTTCTGGCTACCTTTATCAATGATGGAGTGCAACAGGGTGCCTTTTACCCACATCTGTGAATGGAAGAGGCACTCTCCTTCTTTCTCGTCTGGTTCACTAGGCTGGAGCTTGGTGGTAGAAATGGTGGCACTAGGTTCTATGTCAATGATTCATCTTCCACTTTTTGGTTTTGAATTAGAGTCAGAACCCACATCTTATTAAGAAGCTTACACTTCGGCCACCAACGACTTCTTTGAGCGGCAGTCAAGAGTGTTATGCCAAGGGCTCTTATGGAAGTCACACCACTTCCCAGTATCTTTCTTTGTCTTTCCAGTGTCCTTATTTGCTTGTGTCTTGGAATGGTTTTCCTAATACTGTCCATATTTTCACTGTCCTTTGTTTTGTGGGTTGGGGCCTCCCTTTCCAGGCTTTTTTTGTGAGGGGTCCCCAGGCCCAAATTGCCACGTCTTTTGTTTGAGCTTCTACTCGATTTTGACGACATATCGGTAGGCTGCGCCCAAGGATGAGATGTCCAAAAATTCCATTTGGGTCTAGATGTATCTATGTAGAGCACCAGATGCCACTATGAATCTTTGATACCCAGCTTGGTGCGTAGGGTATGGAAGATATTTGTGAAATCTGGCACTACTTGGTCTCTTTCTTGCCATAGTGTGGTACATTTGGTATACAAGTCGTCATAACTTTCGACATGGTAGTATTGTTCCTTAATAACATCCCTAAAGGATTCCCAGGTGGCCGTGACTGTAAATAATGAGGGTTCCTCTATTTCCTTTTTCTCATAGAAAGTTTCCCACCAATCGTTGACATGGGGAATGGATTTGAGGAGCGCAAAAGTAATCTTTTCTCTATTCGAAAAGTTATGGACCAAAAAATACCCCTCTAGTAGATTCTACCATTTGTCTACAACATTTGCGTCTATCTGACCTTCAAATATAGGAATATAGAAGTTTATTTGTACCTTGAATGGGGTGGCGCCTCCGCTCGAAGAATATGTGTTGCCTGTTGGTAGCCGCCGAAGGATTTGTGCAAAACTATCCATCATCTTGTTCCTCTGTTGCGTGAGTACTTCCTCAAGAAACATTTTAAAAGGATCTCATGTCCCATCATCTTTCTTTTCTCCTGCCATGAGAGGTCTCTTGGGCATGCGAGAGATTTTTTCTTCAAGAGAAACAAGCTCGAGACCCAACTCTTTGTACTCCGACCTCATTGGGGACATGCATTAAGACGACAAGGAGAAAACCGCTTTCATACCATTGATACGTATTTTATGAGCAGAACAAATTGACTACATATTATTAACAGGTGCTTAACACAAAATAACAGAGATACAGTAAAATTGGTTTTCTATTCAATAAGGAAATAAGATGAAACTGTAAAATGCAGCGGAAAACAAGCTTGTTGGAATGGTAACATCTTATCTCTGAGAAGAGATGTGACGGTTGTGCTCATTCACAAGAAGATGATTACAATGAGGCTCTGAAGGCCTTTTTACAATAAACAGGAATGTCAAAAACCCTAGACATACAAAAACCTAACCCTAGGAGATGAAGCACCAAAAGCCATGTCGGCCCTGTTTGGGTAAGTTAATACATCAACTTCCTGGGGTCGTAACTTTTGCATACAATCTATGTTTTAGGTTCACGATAGCTCATTGGAAAGGTATCTTCGAGAATATTAATTTAGGGGGATAAATTAGAGCCTCCAACTATCATTGAGAACCTCGATCCCGAAAAACCTTCATTTAGGCCCTCAAAATGGCCCTGGAAGTTAAAAATTGCTAAAAATAGTAAATTACCAAAATTGCTAATGGAAAAAACCTGATGGTGGATAAAGCAATTAATACAGACCCAGTCAAACTTACAGCTCAAAAGGATTCAGTTGATATAAAAAGGTCTTCACATGTCGAAGTAGAAACAATCTAGGGCTATGAACAAGACTCAATTCCAAGTGTTAATCAAGAAGAAGCTACAAGTACATGAAGTAAATATCAGGTTGCAAGGATGCCTTATAGACATCCTAATCACAAAAATTGATACTTCAACCAATCAATGTATCCATAGGAACAAATGACAAATATGTCAAAAATTATTACCTCCATTACAAATGATGCTCAAGGTAGAAGTTATTAGGGGAGTCAAAATACATCAAATTGTATACAAGAACCCCATAAAATCTCCATTGTGCAGAAGATCGATTTAAGGTGGGCAGACTCCCTTACAATTTGACGGTTCTATGCAATTCTTAGAATATCCTATCGTTTCAAGTCCTCAACGATCACTAATTTAGGAATAAATAATGAGGAGATGATATTACAAGACATAGCAAGAGATAAGTATTCCATAAGTATTCTTTGAGAACAAATCATTTTTAAAGGGAATACAATGTTATGAACATAATATATAATAATAAATATAAATACATTATAATAGTTAATGAATAATTAATGAAGAGACACCTTCCCAATGAAAGGTCACATCTCTTCATGGAAGGGAACCCCTGCTTGTGTATATATGGCCCTCATTCATATTGTATCTCATCTCATACTCATATACATTATTATTTAATATATTATCCTTTATGGATTATAACCTGTTGTCCTACCTACATTGGGTATTTACCTGGTGAACCGGCTTGGTTCACCAAAGAGAGAAATTGCAATCCAAATGGAAGGTGACAAAGGGGTCAAAGACATATTTAATGATGTTGTGAGTTGATGTCCCATCCAAATATGTCTACATAGTTTTAGGACATGGAACTAGGAAACCTAGCACATATAATCAGGGAGTTATCCCCCTTAATATGAATAGGACTAGTTAAAACCTAAAATATTTTACACATTTAATGTATAGTTACCAATATGGACACCTTCTAAATCATGTATCATAACATTTTAATTTTAAATTAACTTAACTTTTATAGATTTAGTTCTCTACACGATTTCAAGTAACTTAGATGGAAACTCTTGGAAGTTTTTCCTCGAGTAAATTACACTATTTATCAGAAATCCAATTAAACAAAACCCTTATTTGAAATTCTCAAAGAAGATTAGAAGATTAGAGAACTAGAGAATAAGATACTCATAATAACAATATAGAGACTTTGTAACAAAGATAAATGAGGGAATTTATAGTGAATGAAGAAAACGAATATATCCTCCTCAATTAGTGGACATATGCCACATATGTGCCACTTTGTACCCCCTTTACTAGCAAGGAAAATATGGAGAGTACTTAGAATATCAATGGAATGTGATGAAGGAATGAAAGACATTTTATCCAAATACATGATTTTTCAACATTTTTAAACATATGTCAGAGGATAAAATTTCCATAATTTAAGTATTATTTTTTAAATTACAAACGAAGTAGAGACCATGTTATCCTTTTTCATCACCACATTGTCATATTATATCATCCATTTTCATATTGTTTCAAATGTAAAATATCAAGAAGTATATTGAGAATAAAGATTGTTGTCACCTTGAGGTAGTGGTCAAATGTGTGGTTGCACTGAGAGATATTATATTAAATGGTATCGTGATCTATGCACACACAAGTGGATCAAATCCCACCCCATGTCCTTTAAAATTTTTTTGTCAAATGAGTTTATCTTAGTGACATGTTGAGATATTAATGAGTGTATTGTTGTAATGGATTCGATATTTGTTGTTGACTAACCTTGTGCCAAGAATATTCTATGGTTTATCCTGGGAACCATCCTTGAAATGAGAGGAAGTACTAGTGGGTTTTCCCTGGGTAGAGTAACCTAGAAAAAATATTGGGAGTAAATATATTATTGAGATAATAATTCAATAGGAAGAGGATGAAAGTCCTTTTAAGACATATAATTAAGTTTTAATAGGTTATCAAAATGAAGAAGTTTTTAAAATTTAGGAGGTAGAATTTTACACCATTGATATGTTCCAACCATGGAAACAAAGAAAGAATGCAATATCAATAATTGAGTACTTGGATTGATTTCATTAATGATATAACATAGAATAATAGACCAAAATTGTTTCAGGGACGATATCATAAAAAGTGATTTAGAGAAATCATGGAATTGCAATGATTTCAGATTTGATAAAACAAAAGCATTAGGTAGTTCCTTTGGTTTTAGTAATGATATAACAAAAAACAATAGGGTGCATATATTTCAGAGATGATAAAATGAAAAATGATTTAGAGCAATTAGTTGCATTGATTGTAGTAATGAGATAACACAAAACAATACAATGCATTGATTTCAATGATGATACAATGAAAAGTGACTTAGAATAATCAAGTAGTTGTATTGATTTTAACAATTATATAACAAAAAACAACATAGTGCATTAATTGAGTAAACAATACAAAGGAAATTGATTCAACACATTGATTCCAATGCCAAGATAATGCACATTATCAAGGGAAATGAATTTAAGAATAACATAATGAAAATCAATTTCAAAATAACCATTGAGGAATTAATCCAATGAACACCACCACATCACCCCAACATTCTGAGTTAGGAGGAAGAGAGAATTATATAAGCATAATATAACATTTACTAAGAAAATCCTTTCTAGTAGAGTGAAAGGTGGACACAAAAACCAAATAGGTATTTCCAAGGTTAGAAAGAATAGAAAATATTAGCTGATCATATCATCAACTTTCTTAATGTTTCAATCTAGAAGTCAAATTATAAGGGTCCATGATTTGTAAATTTCATGGATATTCCACTTGAAAAGTTTGTCACAACAGATCTTGTATTGTGTTGAATTTTTTTATTATGTAGGATTATTTACTTAGATCTAATATTTATTATCACTAGCTTATTGCTGAAAT
Source organism: Picea engelmannii (assembly GCA_009831015.1). Taxonomy (NCBI): domain Eukaryota; kingdom Viridiplantae; phylum Streptophyta; class Pinopsida; order Pinales; family Pinaceae; genus Picea; species Picea engelmannii. Next base: position 20,477 of record WSFP011350848.1, read on the forward strand.
TTATGAAAAATATCCAAGATATGAAAATGAAAGAACAAGAAAATTCTTATCACCCGGACCAAAATGTTAGGTGTACCAAAATGGAGCGTTAATAGTATGGGTACCATAAGACAAAACCCACTTTTACACTATTTACGATCATTATAACTTAAAGGAACCACTTTTCTAATGTTATCTTCACCTTATAAAGTTAAAAAAAAAACCTTTTGTCACTTTTCCCTATTGGAATTGTTTAAAAAATCAAAATAAAAGAAATCAAATTGAAACTTTTGTATATAAAACCAAGCGGTCCCCCCTCCCCCATTTCTCATATTCAATTTTTATGGGTACATGCTATTATATTTGCACCAGAGCTCAAGAACCCTAGTTTCTTTAGAGCACTTCCCTTGGTAGCCATTGTTACACATATGCACAAGGGAGAGAGAGAAACCATACACTCAAGGAATAGAAAGAACCCTCCCAAAGAGAAGGCCAAAGAGATCAACATATTCAAGGGGCTTCTTCATAGGTTCTTTGTAAATCTTTCTAATTGGGTAATGGATTATTGTTTCATTCTTTCATAAATTTTCCATCCTAGTTTGTTATTTTTGTTGCATTGCATTCCTTCCATATGAATAACATAGATATAAAGAAGAACGTGTCGATTCAAAGCTAGGGTTTCTAGTATTTCTTTGTTATTTATTTGTAATATTGAAGTAAACAACAGATTTATGCCAACAAAATGGTGACTCCACTGGGGATCTAAGACATTCTCATGATCCTTTTTTGTGAGTATTTGGGTAAACCTCTTTTCCCTTATTTTCATTTGTTTTATTTATTTTTTGGGCCCATTTTAGGTTGTTTTTTTTTGTGTGTTTTCAAGATATAGGTGCCAGAAACCCTTCAATTCCCATAGAGTCAAGCTCACAACTATCACATACCTATGAAGATCCAACATAAGAAGAGGGGGCAATAATTGCATTGAAAAATCACTATATGGAGCTAATATCTACATTAGCCAACGCAAGAAACAAGGGAAAATTATGCAAGGGAAATGCACTTAACCAGGTGAGTTTATGGATGTAATGTCCCTATTCCAAATCCATTTGTAATTGTACATGTAGTTTGGTGAGTTGTTGGTACCAATTGTAAATGTAAATGTGCATATAGGATGATGAGCCGTTAGTACTAAGTTTTGGTTTTGCACGCACCTAAGAAGTATGTGAGGATTGTTATGAAAGAAATGGTGCACACATTTCATAGTGATGTGTGCACCTAGGTAAGTGCGCATGATTGCACGTTAAAGGAAGGGTGTGCACATTTCACAGTGTTTCGTGCACTTGAGTAAGTGCGTGAGAATTACCTAGAAGTGCGCATGGAGATGATTTAGATATATCTATATATATGGATGTATATGTATTTGAGGTCGAAGATCCTATGTAGTTATGAGGCTGGTGAACTGGGATGCAAATAGGCTAGTGTTTCTATCCATGTAAAATGTAATCATACTCAATTTATTATTAATATCACATCGTTGCACGTAGATAGATCAAACGAAAGGATATTGGGGTATAACTCCACCGAAAAAGGGAAAAGGTAGGGGACTTAAGTCCCAGGGAGTATTTTATTAATATTTCTGAAAAGCGTAAATTATGGATAATTATTTATCCTAAGTTATCAAGGAATAGGAATGGGTCACCAAGTGGCTAAAGCTAGTTTTGAAGGTGACAAGTGTCCATTTTAAGGCATACAATATATATAGTTGACCTTGGAGAATTCACTCTTGGGATTCATTCATTTTATCAGGTGCAGAAGGGGTCAGACAATCTGATAAGGATGACTATTACCTTATCTACAAATAAAATATTGTAAGTGTTTTATGTATTGTAACCAGATTTTTGTTGTCAAAGAGGTGGGTTTTCAAGCCCGTGAGCATAATCTCCAAGTGAGAGATTTATTTTCGAAGAGGCCGGTTGTCAGGCCAATGAGCATTCTCTCTAGGTGAGAGTTTTGCTAGGAATTTTTCCTTGGTGTGTTGGGCATTAGGTGTAGGGCTCTAAGACTTCCTGTCTGTCATATTGCAGGAACCATGGAAGGGAATATGGGAAGTCGAAGGAATATTGAGAAGAGAAGGGACACACTTCCTTGGGTGTAACATGCATGTGGGGAATGAGAGATTGTATTCTAGTTGCAGTAGTGAAGTACCTGAGAATGAAAAATTCTATTGATTTTCAGACCTTAGCTTGGCATTAGGAACCCTTTTTCCCTGGTGGATTTAATCCCTAGCTCGGGGGTGACCTGTTGCTGAAATTTTATGAGAAATAGAGTCTATGGAAGGGATGAACGTTTGAGTTATGCGTGTAGTTGTTGACTTTTCATAAAAGATAATTTTCTTTATGTGCTTGTCTCATTTACTATGTTCTTAATTATCTATGTTTAATATCGGTTTAATTCTTGTAGGTTGTTGCATATAAATAATTGTTTTTATTCTGTATAATGTTGCTTCCACATGTAAGTGTGGTGATGATAGTTTGTATTTGTAGTCGTGCATGAGTATGATAGTTGTTGTTAGTTTTCATGTTAAGTTAACCTTATGATAATGATCATGAGTATCCAAAGGAAAGTTTGAATTTCCGTGCATGCAGGGAAATACTCTGTGTGCACAAGAGGTTGGATTTTCCTGTGCACATAGAGAAGTAGTCTGCGTGCAAAAGGAAAAGAAGGAATTGGTGTGTGATGCCACAATGGTTGCACACACAGTAGAGATCACATTTTTAGAGTGTATTACACGCACATTAAAGTTGTGTGTTTCATTATTCTTGTGCGTACAGTTGTTTTGAGTTACTTCCACTATTATAAGTTGATTCATAATAGGAAAGTTTGGGTGGTGCAACTCAGCTTGGGGTTGAGCGCATTACTTCAAGTAATTTTGCATAGACTTATGTTATAGAGTACCATGTTTTAGTGGTAAGTTGGGTAATGTTACAATATGTTATCAGAAGGAGTTTGGTAATGGGGATGTAACATTATGGCACCAAATCCCCAATTTCAACAATGAGCCTGCATTGGCCGAGTATCTACTTAAGGAAAAATTCAGACCGATAAGTACCCGAATTTGGAATAACAATGTGGCCATGGTGTGCATAAATTAAGAATGTGCAAGTGTGCGCACTGAATTTTTGACATTTCAGGGTGCGACATTGGAAATCCATAGTAAACAATGGTGTATAGGTGTGCGCACTAAAAATTGGGTTGCACGGAAAAAAAAATCGTGGTGCATGCACAATATTGATATGCAATGAATATGTTAAATAATGACATCACACATTGATATGTGTTAAATACCTGTGCACACACGGTATTTAGAAGAAAGGATTCTGACAAAATGGTGCAGAGTTTTCATGAAGTTGTCTCATGAATTCGTCTAACAAATATTGTTTCTTGCACATTTTGTAGAGTTAGCAACAATTAGAGTAGGACATAATCAGTTCAAAAAGTCAAAATCATGGAAGATGCACATAGGGATTATAACCATGATGATGAATTCAAGGATTTGTATGTCGATTTGGGTGCTGCTGGTACATAATCCAAGGAGGAGCACATAAAATTGGTAGAAACCATAAAGGGACCAACAAACGATGTCCAAATCTATAAATATGATAATGAAATCCAAGGAGCAACAATATGACTTCAATATCAAGTTGATGCAAATCTTATACATAATAGAAAAAAAAAAAATAAGGAGACAAAGACAAGTAGGTCAAAAAGTTGTAGGTCTCATGATGAGAAAATAAGGGAAGTGAGAAGTGTTGATAGGCATCACCCTCACTCACCAAACATTCATCTAGGAAAGAATGCAGTATTTCAAGTCCATATACTATGAGAAAACATAAGAGAAGGACTGGGGTGGACGAACTATAGGAAGAAATTAATAAGATAAAGCCTCCTACCTTTGACGGTGAGCACAAGAAGGATGAAAATGCAAAGACCTGGTTGTTGAGTATGAGGAAGTACTTCCAACTACGTAATTATTTTGTGTAGGAAGAAGGGAGAATTGTCATCTATCAACTAAAAGGAAAAGCATCAATGTGGTCAGATCAATTTGTGCAAGTGCAACGCATTAATGGGAAGAAGTTTACTTGGAGGGAGTTTAAGAGGTATTTTGGACGGTCTTTACCTTCATTGATGACTGATTTTTTCTTCACGTCCTTGATGGGATTATATTATGTGTCTTGTCTTTTTCCTTGATATGCCTTCTCTACCTTCAGCCATAGGTCCTTGGAAGAGGTACATTGTCCTATGATTTCTTTAATAGAACCTGAGAGTCCATTGAAGATAGTCTTGAATGCCACTGCATTGTTCTTATTTTTATCCTTTTGGGCTACAAATTTGGATTGTTTCTTCGAGGGAACTGATCTAGCAACAACTGTGTCCCAAACACTTCCTTGTTTTGACTTCAAATACTCTTTCATTTTTATTCTCCATGTAGAGTAATCTATCTCATAAAATAAGGAAACTTTGTCTATAGAGGGAACTTCATGTCCATCCATTTGTGCGTCCATGGATCTTCTTCAAGCTTGTAAGGATTATTGTGAATGCCCTCTCTAATACCAATTGTTGGACAAATTGACCACACAAAGAGGGCAGTGAATCAGTGTGTGGCTCTTTTACTATTCTTTCTTCCTTTAGTTAGAAACCACTTCAAACATTATTATTCATTACTTACATTAGCTACTTTCATGTAAACATATATCAACAACATTCAACAATAATAGAGAACTATGAACAATCATTATAATGAACACAATGAACAAAAGATATATGTGTAAGATTTTGTATTATGTTTTTACATGAAGAATAAAATCTCCGGGGGTTTATCAACACCAACTGAAAAGGAGCACCAACTCCAAGAGAGTTCCAACTCTCAAATACAAGACTCAAGTTGCAAGTCTCAACACCAACTGAGATGTGAGGATTCCAACCCTCAAGTACAAGACCCAACTTGTAGATAGAAAACAATGTGTCCAACTTTACCAACAGTGTTCAAATATTTTCTATAGATCCGTGACTTGTCTATGCTACAAAACACGGGTATCCACACCCTTCTTAACTGCAACTCACATATGTTCACTCCTATCCTCACTACAACTCATGAACTGCCACAAACTCACCAAGTATCACTATCATTGGCTTTGTTTCTATCAAACTGTCTCTGTAAAAACTGTCATGTCAACCTATATCAAAAACTTGTAACAACTTGTACCAAATAACATGTACCAACAATCTATATAGATAATATCATTAACCAAACCAGATCCAATCACAAAAACAACTCTTAACCATGTCCACAATATCACTAGGATGTGTGTCAACCAAAACTGCTCATAACAACTCACAACCATCGTGAACACATGCCTCTACCAATCATGTACCAATCGCAACCAAATACCAACCACAACAAGTGCATCAACCATGCACAAGAAAATAATCCAAGATAACCAACTAAGAGCCTCTAGAAATACATCATACCATCCATAGACTAAACCTTGACACCAAACCATATGCCATAACTTCATTATTGTATAGCCTCAAACATGTAACACTCATAAGGAAATCATATACCAATAATACTAAAAAATGCCTCGCACAATGCACCACAAGATATGCCAATAATACCAAGCTAAATGCACCAACAATGTGCCTCTTTGGGGTTCATCCATTTGGTACTTCCTACATAAAAGCATTCATGAGAGCATACTTATCCATTATCATTGACTACCTTGGATATCAACCATGACATGACATCAACCTTGGAATCATTGATAAAACATCACCATGACACCACTTCACATAAAACCTTTGAAATCAATGAAAACTTAATGTATCCCCCATCATTGACACAAAAATAATTTAGGATGGTGATAGATCAAAGGAGTGCGAACTGACACAAGGACGAAAATAGATGATATTGTAGAATGGTTGTAAGGATGAGATTTCCCTTGAACATTGTGTGGCATGAAAAATGACTTGGAAGCATAACCAAAACAACATTGAATCAAAAGAATTGACTCAAGGCATGGATCCAAACATAATGTGACAATCACAGACCAAAACATAGTGTGACGATAAGGAATTTTCGACTAGAATGTAAAAGTATGATGAAACTCTTTGAATGGGTTGAAGGAGTAAGAAGATGTAGAAAAGTGCCATGTTCAAGTTTGACTAAACAACCTCCATAATGGTTCAAAAATTTGACCCGCCTTCCAAATTCCCCCCCCACCCAGATAGGCGAGTACCTCTTTTTTTTTTAGTGAGATCTAGGAGGATAAAAAAATCTCGTTTAACTCATACTCGATGAGTCCCATCTTCACATGTTTAACAAACTTGAAGAAGAAAGGGTTCTATCCAATATGGGTCCTTCACTGTATGATTTTACAAGTCCAGGGAGGGTAAACTCGATGGTCTTTTCATATTTAGAGATTCTGAAAAATATTTATAAAGAAGACTCCAGATGGAATTTTTTGTAAGTTCAGTCTCCAAATCCTGAAAAAGTATAAAATAATACACAGGAGAACTCTCCTAACCAAAATGGTTAGGGTGTTCCTTTTTCGTAAGTAGTTTGATGAGACCAAAAAAGAGATAAACTACCACTCAACAAAATTTCATTCTAATTCACTTTAATGAGTGTGCAAAGCAACAAGATTGCTCAACAATCTTTTCAATTATTAAGGAGTTTGAAAAGAGCTTAAAGGAATCTCCAATAAGGCCATTTTTCATAAATTAGTCTTTCGAAGACGAAAATAGGGTAAACCAAACACCAAAAGACACCCTTTATAATCCATTTAACGAGTGTGAAAGGAAACAATTTCACTCGACAATCTTTTCATGTTTAGGGAGTCTAAAAAGAGCTTAAAGGAGACTCCAAAGAGTTCTATTTTCATATATCTTTTACAAGTCCAAAAAAGTGATAAAAGTATACTTGGTAACCTATTCTCATGTATTTGCAAGCACGAAAAGGAACAAAGACTAAGCTCGATTGTGTATTCTTCATTTTTTAATGAACTTTCAACAACGAATGAACTGTGCTCAAAAGTAGTTTCATTTTTACACAATATTGAAACAGAGAAAAACTATGCTTGGGGATGGTTTCATTTTTTCACGAGATTGAAAAAAAAGTAAACTGTGCTCAAAACTAGTTTCATAGTTTAACGAGCTTTAAACCAAAAGATTACTATGTTCAGAACTTCCCAACATAATATCCAAAGTTTTCGAGGGATGCCCATGGGTGGTTGGTACTTTTCCCCCATCTTGAGAAGCTAGAGCCTTAACTTTATCATGATAACCAGAGGCTGGAGACATGCCCCCCAAGCTTCATTTCGTCTACCGACTCTTTTGTTTTCACCAATTTCTATACTAGACAAGATTGTTGAATACTAATAGGTAAATAGATTCTCACTAGAGAAGGAGGAAGAAAGGGGATCAACTGACACAAGTGAATGAAATGGATATTAATTTACGAGATCTAGCAAAAGAATCAACTCAAAGTCTATGATATCTAGTGGAAGACTCGACAGAGGATCAACTGACATAGGCGGATGAAATGAAGGTTCATTTATGAGATCTAAAGAAAGACTTGGCTCAACGTTTACGAGATCTAGCGAAAGACTCGACTCAACCTTTACGAGATCTAGCGAAAGAATCGACTCAATGTTTACGAGATCTAGCGGAAGACTCGATAGAGGATCAACTGACACAGGTAGTTGAAATGGAGGTTCATTTAGAATATATAGTGAAAGACTCGACTAAATTGAAGGGGGGTCTATTTCATTTTTTAACAATCTTAACACAGAAAATGAACTATGCTCATGATCGATTGTTTCATTTTTTAACGAGCTTGAAATCATAAAATAAACCATTCTCACAGGGATTGATTTCATTTTTTAATGAGATTGAAATCGAAAATAAACTATTCTCATGGTTGGTTTCATTTTTTAAAGAGCTTGAAATCAGAAAATAAATCATGCTCATAATCATCTTCTTGATCATGGCTTCTAAGAGACATTCATTGGAAGGAAGAACAACACTCTAGAAGGAATACATATCAAGCGCCGCAATAGGGGTAGAGATATTAGACTCTAATAGCCCCATTGAAGAGATCACCATGTCAACTACCAGAACTAAGTTGGAATAAGAAGTCAAGAATACAATGAGAGGCTCATTCTCATTGGCAGTAAAAGGCATGGGACATGTCACCATGTAATTAATATATGGTGGGGGTGATACCATCGGAATATAAGGACCATTTAGGGAAGGTGGGTGGCTGGAAGTAAAATTAGGGCCAACAAACGAAAGTTGATCGATAGTCACAATTTTTCCATTATGAGGGAAAGATACTATTTGAAAGAGAGTGTACACGATAACTTTCATGGCATAGACATAATCTCACTCAAGGAGAAAAGTAAAATCCAAGTGGTCATGAAATACCATAACATTAATATATATGTTTTTCCCTCCTACAGTAATGGAAAATTGAGGAAGGATCCCTAAAGGTTCAGTGGTTCATTTGTTAAAATCTAATAGATTATGGGAAATCGACACAAGCTAAGGACAACCTAAATCTTGCTAAGCAATTGAGGATAAAATACTAACGAAAGCACCTTCATCTACAATAGTCTAAGGAACGTCCATACCACAAACTTGAACAATGATTTGGAAAGGTACATAGGAAGGAAGATGAGGTCCAGTTATCCCATTCCAATCCAAAAGAATGGCTTCATTACTTAGAGGGGGTTCCATGGGAAAAGGATAAATTCCCCCTTGTATGGTAGAATCGGTATTAAAAAGAAAAATATGAGCGCTATCGAATTCACTCTCTAATGGGAGAGTGGGATAGACCGATGATGGGATCAGATCGACCACTTGGTGAACATCACTCTCTAAGGGAAGAGTGGGATCGACCGATGATGGACTCAGAATGACCACTTTGACTTCATTGTTCAAGGGAAGAGTGGGATTGACTGATGATGGAGTTGAATCGACCACTTGAACTTCAGTCTTCAAGGGAAGAGTGGGATCAAACAATGATGGAACCAGATCAACCACTTGATCAACCAATGGTGGGTTGGGAGAAAACTTACGATAACTGGTTGGAATTTGTTGTTGAAAAACATTAATATCTTCCAACAATTTCGAGGCTTCATCCATACGAGGGAAAAGGTGAGTTTGATGACTCCCTTCACAAAACCTACAATAAAATTTGACTCTACTTTTCTTTTTCCCAACCTTACTATCACTAGTTGGTCAATGATGGAACTGGATTGACCACTTGATCAACCAATGGCGGGTTGGGAGAAAACTTACGATAACTGGTTGGAAGTTTTTGTTGAAAAACACTAATATCTTCCAACAATTTCGAGGATTTATACATATGAGGGAAAAGGTGAGTTTTATGACTCCCTTCGCATAACCTACAAATAAATTTGACTCTACTTTTCTTTTTGCCAACCTTACTATCACTAGCATGATGTCTAGCGACTAACGATACATATTGTTGAGAATCCATGCACCATGCTTCTAAGACCTTGAGTAAACCAGGTAAATCTCTAAGAATATGGTCACCCTTACAAATCCTGCAAGGGAATTTGGGCTTGCGAGGTTTGGTGGTAGAATTCACAATGATATCAATACTCCCAATAGTAGCTGGTTGTTTTCCCCCTTGTTGAGTTTTCTTCTTCTTGTTCTTCTTTTTCTTCATCTTCTTAACCTCTTGGTTACCAACAAAAAGGCTTTCACTAGGTGAGGAAGAAGAAAAATAAGAAGACGCAACATGAGAAGAAGGAAAAGGGTCAACATGATTTTGACATTCTTCGGATGAAGGGTTTTCATTCGAAGCACTAGGCGCATTCGAAAAATTAGGTGCATTTGGAAAAACTTGAGTTGAAAATAACCACACATGTAACCCAATAGTGAGTCCTAGTAAACTCAAAGTCACAATATAGGGAGGTCGAACATTTCCAAAGGAAGGAAAAATAAAAGGTTCCCTGGGAAAAAGGGGTCCCTTGGTTGGTAGATCCTAGAACTGATGCAATAGACACAAACTCATCTCTAAGGTCAACTAAGAAAAAAAACAACACTCGCTAAAAAAAAGACTAGGAAGCAAACAAGAAAACAAACCTTCCCACAATGAAACCACTAGTTGGTGATGAAATCCAATGTCGCAGGATCAATATAGGAAGGGGATGAGATAGGGTGGGTGGAGAAGTTATGTTGGCTACCTACTTAATGAACTTACACCCCGGTGCAAGTTCCCTCATGGGACAACCACGAGTTACCCTCCAAGGATCCCGAGTGATTTTGACCAACGCTTGTTCCAGGTACAAAAAAGACTTTCCCCTTCCCTGTCACCTTGTGTATGATCCCTAAATATTATGGCCGTTAATTTTACCACTTACAACAACAAAATCTTGGCGAATCAGTCTACAACCCGATATACACGCAAGGGAAAGGACATTTAAGACCCGAAATCCCCTTGAAAGGTGCCTCGCATGGAGGTGTAATCCTCTCAAGTAATCCCCAAGTGTCTTTCGACACCATTTTTAATATGTGTAAACCAGTCCACCAAGACCAACGAAGTGAGGGCAGTTAATCCATTGGCCCCAATGTGACCTCATGATTGACTCTTATGTGAGAAGGGTTGCCCAGGACAGTGATGTGGCAAATGGATTTCTCTCCCTAACTCAATATGCTACAATTTTTTATATATTTGGAGAGTTATCCTCACTACATATTCCAAAACCCTACAACTAATCTAATGTTGGTTTTCTACCAGTGAAAAGTAAAAATTTCGAATAAATTTTATCAACGCTTGATTCTAGGGTTGTTTCTTACTCAGGGGTATGGAAGTGAAACTAATTATGTTTCGAATCAAATCTTAAAACCATGCAATACCAAAATGAAATGAAACAAATTCAATTTCGATGAACACCAACTATGGAAAGGATAACAATCTTTTTTTCCATTCCCAAACACATAAACCCAATGCAAATTACAATATGCACCACCCAAAACTTTGAATGCAAAATTCTCTTTTTGTTTGATTCTAGTATGCAATGAAGTCACTCAAATACAAATCCTTTCTACTTGTTAACTTTCAAATAAAATGAAAAAATACAATGCATGTACAAAGGGACACAAAGAAAAAAGTAATTCAAACAAAGCATGCACTCAAAATGAGATCAAGAAACAACAGAATTCATGTGTATGAATGTTTCCAACACCCGTTCGATCAAGAAGTCAAAATGTGAAAGAAAGGGAAATCACCTTTTTAAAACCTCAAATGCCGAAAAATCACAGGCTAATGGGCAATGCGAAGTTGCAAAAGTGTCTAGGAATGCTCTTGCCAAAGAGTTTGTTAAAGAAGACAAAACAAGAAACTCAACAAAGCAATTTGTGAAAATCTCCAAATCAAAGAAGATAAGTGATAGTCAAATGAAAAGAGGCAAAAAAAAGAGGTAAAAAAAAACGATACACAAAATCCATTCAATCAAATAAAGACCTTATCAATCATATAAGACCTTGAGGGAAAAATCAAAGCGAAAAAATCCAAAAAATAGAGCCAAAAAAGGCCTAAAATTGCCCTTGGAAAGAGAGAGACGCCCCCCCAACAATGTTGATAGAGTGTCCTAGCGGTATGGACGTCACCTAATAGACTAGAAAGGAATGTTTGGGAAACTCTGTTAAGGTTGAATAGGGAGATTCCCTAAGGATAGAGACACTCTGATAAAATTCTGGGTCTTAAAACTCGAAAAAATTTCTCAGAATTCAGGGAATGGACTAGCTAGGCTCACTAAGGAGTGCCAAGAAGAAAAAAAAGCTTCAAAAAGAGAAAATAAAAACACAAAAGGAGTGAATTCAGAGGCTAGAAAATGAGAAGAAGCAATTATTCTTCCCCAGTATGGTCCACAAAAACTATTGTGGGAAAATCCCCCCTGCGGACAGGTGGAACCCCCCTCAATCGGGCTTCCTTCGGTTGATATAGTTACTAAAAAATGATCCCTAACATCCCTTACTTATATCTACTCATACATGAATTTGATAGAGAAGAGGAAAGTGGATTGTACCTTTTTTGTTGGTTATCCAAGCCACTCCAGTGCTAGGTCCAGTCCTAACTCCGAACGTCGCCTTCTTGCAAAGAAATCAGACAACCCTTCTCTACTTCTTCTTGAACAAAGTCAGATAGTTATAAATATAACCAAACAAGTATGAAAATTCACGCATAAATCAAACAAGATAAAATTATGGAAATAGATCAAGTTTATTAATCATGAAGCATGAAGATACAACCTCAAATAGATGTTGTTTCCCGTTCAAGCCTCCTCTTCGGCCCTTGAATACACACCTATGGATATTTTCTCTCAAGAACAAAGGTTTATTTCTCTTGATATTCTCCTCCTAAGTTTCTCTCAAGATCAATAATTTGATAATCATTATGGTCCCCCCTTTCACCATGAATGGCCATGGTTTTATAAGATTCAAGAGGTCCAACTAATAGGTCTAAATGGAGAGTATGGTTGACAATTTTGATGGACTGGGTTAGGATTTAATTTTATCTTCATGATCATGGATTTCCCTCAACATGGAATGGAAGAGGATCGAGTAAATCTTGATGAAAACAATGCAAACAACCCAAATCCTTCTCGAACCAACTGCCCCCAAAAACATGGAAACCTCCCTAACTGCAAGGACGCTCCCCTAGAGTAGGAGACAAGGCATCCTAGACGCTCCCCTATAAATAAAAAAGGAGGGAGGATGCCCCCTATGCATGGGCAAGGGGGCATCCCTGGTAAAAACCGACAAAAAAGACAAGGTAAAAAGTGGGTTTTTGGCCTCCAAATGATGGGTTTTCTCCTCCAAGTTGACTAGGGATCATGACATGTCATTTTACATGGTGTGAAGGTTGTAATACTTAGAAAAACATGACATTTAGGCCATGACACTTAGTAAAGTACTCAATTGCAGTTGCGACACTTACAGGGTGAGATGTCACAATTGCGACACTTAGCAAAGTGAGATGCGACACTTGGCTAGGCGTGACAAAATGGTGTATAACACCATGGTGAAATAGGTCTTTTCTAGGAGGTGGAATACCAAGAAAAGCTCCACATCAACTCCATTTACATTCCCACACTGGTGAGCTTTGTTTTAAAGGGATGGGTATCCTTGTTTTCTACTATTAAATTACACAAGAGTGAATGTACTCATATACACTTTTGTTTATGTCTTGCCTAACCTCCCTTTTGTTTAACATCATATTGTGGTAATTTGCCTTAAAAATAGTTTGTTAGCTTTCTTGCGGGATCGAGATCGAGTTCAGTTCAAGGAATTTCTTGAGGGATCGAGTTTGAGTTCAGTTTAAGGATACCTCACTCTTTCTTAGCTTTCTTGAGGGATCGAGTTCGAGTTCAGTTCAAGGAATTTCTTGATGGATCGAGCTCGAGTTAGAGTTCAGTTCAAGGATATCTCACAATCACTTAGATTTATTGAGGGGTCGAGATCGAGTTCAGTTCAAGGAATTTCTGGAGGAATCGAGCTCGAGTTAGAGTTCAGTTCAAGGATACCTCACTGTTACTTAGATTTCTTGAGGGATCGAGTTCGAGTTCGAGTTCAGTTCAAGGAGTTTCTTGAGGGATCGAGTTCGAGTTCAGTTGAAGGATATCTCACTGAATTGAATCTCAAAATCTTGAGGATTGTATATCTGTTCGTGATCATTTTGTTTTTTAGTTAGTAATGTCAATAATTGAAGCCACGTTGTAGCCATCGTGCAATCACATATTTGAATAAAATAATAGTTAAAATGCAGTGAAAGAAAGCTGGCAGTCTTGAAGTAGAAGACGTGCCGTCCAAACTTCCAAAGCCGTCAAAAGTTACAAACAAGAATGCAGTGTCATATATCCGACGGACACCAATTTTCCGAGGGGCTAAGTCGATTCAGATTAACCGTTGGATGAACTGAATGTGAACATCCTATAACGTCCATTTTAGGATTATACAAACATTCAAAATAATATATTATATATTCCTCATCGTTGACCTAAAATGGTAATAGTAGTTTCAATTTTCAAGCATAGCTGGAAGCAGAATCCTCAGCCTTGCTGGTAATGGGTTTGCAGTTTGTTTTCAAAAGCTGTATTAACTGGGGCATAAGTCATGAGATTGGGATGTGCAGAAATATGATGTCTCACAAGGGAATGAAAGTGGCTTCCATGGTGGTGGTTTTATTGATTCTGTCAGCTCAGTTTGCAGATCATGTGCATTGCTATGATTGCACCATAGTTTCCCCGGTTTTGGAATCATGTTATGTGGCTCTACAGTCAGGAGAGTTTTTTATGAAATCTGAAAGCATTTGCTGCAGGAACCTGGAGATTCTGGAGAACAGGATTCAAGATCATCTGCTTACCAGATATACCATTTGTGTGTGCTTCAAAGCCTCTGATAACGATAAGCAGGTTTTGGTGAATGAAAATCTGCTGGAAGTTCAGGCATTATGTGGCCCTCACGTTCCCTACCCAATATCTGCCCATTCGGACTGTTTGCAGTATGTAAGTATGGATTAGATGCTTTGACCTAATCTTTTCATGGGTTATGTTGTTGGTAGCATCCTGAATACCTTAGATGGAAATTTTGCATCTCAGAAGACTTTTTTTTCCTTTATTTTTCGCTTTTTAATATCGCTGTTCCCATATTCCAGGCCAATGAGGGAATGAATATTGC